>JZKD02S2007918.1:192203-229537 GCA_000966675.3 Picea glauca | reverse complement strand
ACTTAGGATAAGTGCATTATGTGGATTTTGTGCATTGTTTCCCTTGCTTTTGTCTCCATGGGGTTAGGAAAAACCACTCAGTGTCAACAACCATGAATTTTATTTTCTTTCCCTTCAAAATAATTTGCAGAGATGAAATATTATTTGCAAGTCAATATACACCCAGAGTGAAAAATTTTCACTCACCAGATGATACTATGAATTATAGGGTTATAACACTGGGTATCCCAACTCCCATAAGTAAATCAATCAATTTTATATTTCTGCAGCGTAACATTATGCAAACAGAAGATGATCATTCATCCTTCTCCCTCATTCATTATATCGAGTTCTGAACTTCCTTTCTTTCCTAAAATATCATTTAATTAAATTTTTAAAAATAAATTCCTAAAAATTTCTCTTTGTACAAGTGTCCCCCATCCCTTACGTTCCTCCATTGGTTAATTTCTTTAATTAATTAATTATATTATTTCCCTCATGCACCTAGAGATACTCCTAGAATCACTCATAGCTGTCCCCAAATTCCCTTACAGGTTTTAAAGGCTTTCCCTACTATTAAATTTCTAATTTAGTTTAAATTAGAAAGATCTTAAATGGTAGATTCCTTACTAAGTTGGCTTTCCACTTTTTCCCTTAAGTTCCTCTTTTTCCCCTTTTATGTTTACCATTTTTCCTAGTTTCCTAATATTTTAGATTTTTCCTCTTTCCCCTTTTTACTTAGAACTCAAAAGGGCAGGTGTGGAAATTAATCCTTTTTCCCCTTTCTTATTTAATTAGTATATTTAAGTTATCAAGGTAATAAAACAATTAATTCTCTTTTTAAATTTTAATCCAACAGATTTTTTTTTTAAACAAATAAATTCTTACTCCCTTCATGTTACAAGATTTAACAAAGATCATAATTATTATTCATGTGGTTTTTATTTTTATTTTTATTAATACACACACACACACACACACACACACACACACACACACACATATATAGACACAGTTTTACCACTAGCATAATTTAGATTTAGACCTTAAATTTTGTTTTGGGTGACAATTAATTAGGGAATTCATTTTAACAATACTTAACATGTTATTTGTCCAAGGCCATCTAGGTTCATTCATCTATCATCAACAATGCGACATGCCCTTCGGGACACACTAGGTGCTCCAAGGGTGCCACTTGCCTCATATGTTCCCTTGCATGACATTCCCTTTAGGACGCACCATGTGCTCCAAGGGTGCCACTCGCCTCATCTATTCCCTTGTGCGACGTTCCCTTCAAGACGCACCACGTGCTCCAAGCGTTCCACTCACCTCTTGACTATCTTGGTAGACATCAATAACCCCTAGAGTCAACACTCTACCAGGTGAACTTGTGGGAGACTAAGGGATTCTAAGGAATAAGGCCCCCGCCTTATTGCACGCCCCTTAGAATCATCGTAAACGACTGTCGCAGTCTTCCCTCACGGTATAGTGGGTCCTCTAGAATTAGGTAATCATTAACCTACAATTCAAGCCACAACGAGATTGCTAGTAGGCTGTGGTGGGCTATTGTCCACACCTCTCCCTCAACATCTCGGGTACTCATGCATGACCCCTTTACTCCATATGTGAATCTGGATGGCAAGCTATAGTTAGCCTACATCATCAACAAATCATGTCAGAACTTATCCATATCATATCATCTAATGAGATGCAATAATTTCATAGTAAAACAATCAAACCCCAATGGTACACTCCCCGAATCGATCTGGATTCCAAGGGCTTCCATTGATGCCTCTGCATCCTTGAGGTACAAGATCCTGCACACTCAGTAAACCGAGTCAATAACACCTATCTATGTCAATGGAGTACAACACGTCATCAACCCATAACGCTTCAAAATCAAAATCAAATGTTTTAATAGCATAATAACTTGGATCACTTGCGAGCAAGTGTCCTTAAAGACTAAGTTCACTCAGTGGCCAGGGCGGGATGTTACAACCTACAACAAATGGATTAATTTGAATTATTAATACATATACGAAATGATTATTTAAGCAACATGCATGATGTAATAAATTAATTATATATTATTCAAGCGTGCAATATGGAACATTACATACCACAAAAATGTGTTAGTCCTAGGGCATCATGAATTGTCCATAAAAGTATTCCACGACATTGAAATATTTTGCCTAATTGGTTTAGAGATGTCATACATAGTGATTCGCTCCCATAACTTTAGTAGGTCCTCAATAAGAGGCTCGATATACACATTCATATATTTAACTTGGTACTTACCTAATTGTTTGAAATTACATGAAATTACTACCATGGTATGTATATATATGTAAATAAATAAATAAAAGATGTCATGCAAAAAAAGAGAAAAATGAAAAATTTAAATTCGAAAAATTAATGTAAACAAATACATGGAATAATCATTGTCAACATTATGTGGTCCCTCTTTATTGACATACAAGAAGGAATGTTATTGTTGATAACAAAAATAGGCCCCACTAAGTAAACAGATCCAAGCTCTCTAGATGGATTAACATCGTCAGTTGCCAATAAAAGCCTAACATTATGAGGTTCATCTGTAAATTCTGGCGATTTTGCAACAATTTCCTTAAATGCATAACCATCTACAGGCATTCTAAGAATTCCATATTCAATTATATTTCGTGCATGGTAATCCATAAATTGTGCTATGTTTTGGCACTAAACAGTCGCTACAAACGTGAAATTATGGGAGTATGCTTTGGCACCTGAACAGTCGCTGCAAACGTGAAATTATGGGAGTATGCCAGAGAAACTTTCGAGAGACCATTTTTTTTACTTGATCTATTTTATATATACTAATACCACATACATGACATTATGTTTTCAATGCATGTTGTGCATAATATATAATATGATCATCATGCCATGCATCTATACTTTGATACTCCATTCCAATGTCTTTCACAATGGCATGTAAATCTCGATATGTACGAGGTAAAATATGGGTAACAAAAATTCACCTAACAATCTAAAACATAAAAAATAAATAGTTAATGTAAAGTATAGTAATTGCTTTTTACACATTGCATTTTTATTTTACACATTAATTAACACTAAAAAAAATGGGGAATAGTCAACCTTTATGTAGATGTGAAGAAACATATTACATACCTTAGGATCTGTGTCATACAAGTGTTAGACAAATGATTCGTAACTTTCAAGTTCACCAACAACAATGTAGTGGAGAGAATATTTTCTCTTTACCCTTTATAAAGTTGTTTATTTTCCTTTTCAATAAGAGATTCATCATAAATACCATCACTATTGTCCCCATGATCCTCATCTAGATGACCGAATAAGTCTTGAATCATTTGATTTGTCTCATAATCTTGAACTATGTTATTATTGTCATCTCCTTCATGGGATCATTAATTTGATCTTCATTATTTTCTTCAAGTTCTTCACCTTGCACTACAACATCATTTCTGCTACTACTTGGTGCTTTGTGCATAAAGTTAGGGGGGAAATCTAACTTTAAAATTACAAGCAATCATGAAAAATTAGTGCATGTATAAGACACTATAAAAGTTTGAGAATAGAATAAATATTAAAACAAATAATGAATGTATATACCATGGGAGGATATTCATTTGATCCCCTGTCCATGTGCCCATATTTTCTACAATGTTTTTTAACTGTTGCTATTAAAACTCTTTCGGTATGTCTAGTATAACAATTTTTGCAAGGAAAATAACATTTGTCGTCACCCTTTTCACCCGCTTTAATTATTTTTCCACCTCTAATGTTTTCTGACATTCTTCCCCACAGACATATACTGAAAAAAATACCTTTTTTTTTGGTTGAGAAGACCCGCAAAACCTTTTTGAAGTGTCGTTATTATACAAAACGATCATTGACCAAATTGAAGTTGACTTGGTCAAATACTAGGTGACTATTGGAGGGGGAAAACCTAGTTTCCACAACAACATGGCAAGAGAGATGACTATGTTACAAACTTGGCGATGACTATGTTACAAACGTGCAAAGAGCGACCACTATGTTACAAACCTGGAAAGAGCGACAACAGTCCAATGACTTCTCAATAGCGAGGTCTTCATCAATAGCGACAAATATGGAATTTTTTTCTTTTTAATTTCCTCTGTTTTTTCAACAGTATGCAAGTTTCTAATACTCAGGTTTTCAGGTTAATCTATTGTGATCCTACAAATTTTAATTACTATAAAAAAACAAAAGATTTGGCAGCGATCTAATCCCATTTTTAGTTTCATGATTGACAATTAATTTGGCAGTGAAAAAGTCTTAGTTCCATAATTAAAACCATTTCAACAATGAAAATATCGCGTAATAAAATTGAATGCAATTTACCTTTACAACGGTTTTTTTAAGAGCTACGTTTTCGTATATCAAACCTAAATTATTAGACCCATATCAACTAGACATCGCCCCTATAGTTTCTCTAATTCATCGAATTTCACATAACATAACCATCTATACAGTTTCCTAATTTCTAGAATTAGAAATTGATTTGGAAGCGATCAGGTGACATTCACCAATCGATAAAGTATTAATCGACAATAGTCATTAATTTCTGATTTCAGGGATTAAATTTTAATTTACAATGAACAACACTTTCCTAAATTTTGGGTTGGAAAAGAAATTGGCAGCGAACACAAAACTTGAAATTAGGTTAAAAAGTTTATTTGGGATATACTAATTTCTGATTTCAGGGATTAAATTTTAATTTACAATGAACAACACTTTCCTAAATTTTGGGTTGGAAAAGAAATTGGCAGCGAACACAAAACTTGAAATTAGGTTAAAAAGTTTATTTGGGATATACTAATTTCTGATTTCAGGGATTAAATTTTAATTTACAATGAACAACACTTTCCTAAATTTTGGGTTGGAAAAGAAATTGGCAGCGAACACAAAACTTGAAATTAGGTTAAAAAGTTTATTTGGGATATACAACAAGAGACAAAGTCATCGCGCCTCTGAATATCACACTCAACAATTGAGATTTGAAGGATACGGAAATGGATAATTACCAATGTGTGGTTACTCTAGAGAAGTCTCTCTGTAAAAGGCTACAACGATCGTACACATATAATCTCGATTGTAAGCTTAACAACTTTTAATAAAAACATTGCTTTCGAAATCTACCAAATAAATGACAACTTTCAAGTGGGTTTGTTCATTCCAGGTATGTATTTTAAATTGGCAGCAACCTATACCTTTCAGACCTATAAGGTTTTATACTATGGAAAATACTAAACACGAGTATGCTACACACAGGAATTGCAAACAATATTTTTGCAGCCATGCAAGTAAATCTCAGAGCTGAAATTAATTCACAGGAATCATAACCATTTTAAAAATCAAGCATATTAATCTACGACAAACACATGAGGTTCTAAATTCTGATTCAAAAATACACAGAGATTCTATGAATTTCTGAACTTATGGAACTTCCAATTCAATTTGCAAGACCACACGAAATTTAAATTCGGTAATGCCATTGGATTGTAGAACGACTTTAGAAAATTTAGTTCAGGATTGCAAATTTAAATATTATATAGACCCTAACACTTTCAAAAATTGACATGCATAATATTTGACAACGAGTCAACAAATTCAATGTTCTGGGTATAAAAATTAATTGAGTAGAAATAATAAATTCTAAGATCTAACTTATAATTTTATATGACAGTGAAATAGAACATCAAAGTTCTAGGTCGTAGTTAATTTCTAAAAATCATGAGCTGCAACTTAATTTGGCAGCATCATAACAATTTAACTCCAGGAATGTTATTTTTTTATGCAGCACCTAAACATAAATTCTAATTTTCCAGAACTATAAATAAATTTTGCAGCGACTAAAACAAGTTCTACAAATCTGGACTCACAGATAGATTTTTAAAGACATTAAAAATTTCTAAACTCATAAACTACAAATTTTTACAACGATTCATAAATAACAAATCAGTTCTAAAATTAAAATGGCAGCAAATAAGAATCTTCGAAACTTTTATGTTGCAAATAATTGGGCAATGATTAATTAAACATCAGAAAATAGTGTCTACAATTAAATTTTACGACGAACATAAAATTTATTTTAGGAATGAAAATAGATTAAGATGTGCTTAGGAAAATCTAACATTTGGACTTGCCACACGAATTTCCTAATTTCGGAAAACTAGATAAAATGACAGAGAACAAAGAAATTCTCTATATTCATGGTATGGAAATTAATACAGAAGCGAGCAAAATAATTTCTCAATTCTCGAAATGGAATGGAAAACATAATTACTGAATTCTGGAATTGGAAATTAATCTGGCAGTGAAGAAAAGAATTTCTGAATTCTAGAATTGGAAATTAAGTTGGTAGCGAACAACATAATTTTGATAGAGAAATGATGATATAAAGACTTGCGCTCCTTCTTTGCTTCCTTCTAATCACAAAAACTTCATCGGTACCTCCCATCCAATGATAGGGGTAGTCTTCTTCTCTCTTATCCCCTAGCCGCAAAGGGCCTACACACAAGAAACCAACAATTAATATATCCAAGGATTTCCTCGCAAGGTATAACTTCCACTCTTTCTACAAGCTTGGTATCCCAACCTCACAAGTAAAACACAATTAAAATTATTTTGGTAGCATAACCTTGCCAATAATAAGTATCCCATTTTTCTTCTTGACCATTTTTTTTATAGAAATATTCCAAGTGACACATGTCCTCATGCACAATTAATTATATTTTTAATTAATTGAATTAGTTATATTCACCCACACACTTGTCACACTCTCCCAAAGTTGCACAAGTAAATACTATTTTTATTTTATTTAAAAATCCATTTCCCCTCACATTCCCCAATGTGTTTTGATTTTTTATCTTAGTTGTCCCTTTGTTCCCCAATTTCTCATTTAATGAGTGTGTCGTAACTAGATCTTATTTAGAGTTGGATTAGGATTTTTATTCTAGTTAGGCTAGTTGTAGCTTCACCCCAAATACCATTCTATGTGTACACCTATTCTCTCATATTTTAATTCTTTCTATTTAAAAAATTGAATTTATTAATTTCATGCACACATGTACATTTTATCCTAACTTTAGATTTTACTCAAATTTTCCTAGAATTTGATTGATCTTAATTCTTTAATTTATTTAATATTTTAATTTAGTCCCTTAATTAACTTAGACTTAGGTTTAGTTTTATAATCGGGCTTATACTTTCAATGGGATTTATAAGTAATAAATTCACTATTTAATTAATTATTTTAATACAACACGGTCTAACCATTTCAATATTTTATAGGCCACCTAGATTTATTGACTTAAGTTTTTAATTACACGATGTTCCCTTCAAGACACACTTTTGTTATCCAGGGTCGCCACTCACCTTTGACTGGTTTTGGAAGGTTTCTGACCCTTGGAGTCAACACTCCACTCAGTTGAACTTGTGAGAGACTAAGGGCTTCTAAGGAATAAGGACTCTACCTTATTGGGAGACCCTTAGAAATCTTCGTGAGTGACTATCTCAGTCCTCCCTCATGACATCGTGGAACTCTAGAACTAGGTAATAGTTATCCTACCATTTATCCATGGCAAGAGTGCTAGTAGGTGATGACGCCGACACCCCTCCACAACCCGCACGTTGGAAGGTCCATGTCAACAGGATCTTTCTCCTTTCACTGGCTCGAAGAACTCTAAAATGACTCTTCTATTTTCCTTTCAGAAAATCCGCACCCACAACAAATCCTCGCGGGATCCTCCCTTTGCGCTTAGGAGATCGGATTTCGTGATATCACGAATCCTATGGTTGAGCGCCTGCTCACTATGATCCTGAATCCCAAAACTCCGAGATGTCGATGTCACCCCGACTTGTCATCATTCGCGCATTTGTGAGTTGCGATAACATACATCTCTACCCACGAACCCCAAAATCTCGATATTTTATTCGCCGAAATCCTAATATGTCAGATTTCGACACATTTCTCAATGTTGGCCCCGCAACTAGCCTTCTCGCCTTTTTTAGACTTCAACTCGATTTACTTCCACGTCGATAGTATGCCACCTGTCCACCTTGCTGACCTTTGTGGTCCCACACAATCTTATCGATCCTTCACAGCTTCGCGCTTCATGATTTCGTGTACTTTGATGCCAAGTTTTTCACCTTCAACTCACGAAATCTCGATAGACGATTTCATGAGTGATCCAATGGTCCTAGGTGACTTGGATCGATGGCTCTACTCCTCCTGAGCTTAGAACCTTTTGAAGCACTCATTGTAAATTACCTTCTCCTCTGTGAGATCTGACGGCTCACGGGACTTTGTGGATTCTCCAAAGAGAATTTTGATCGTCCGTCTATTTCTCTGAGAACTTCTGCACTAACTAAGAAAAAGTGTCTCTTTCCGCGGAACTCGTCCTCTTGGAGTCCATCGTCGCTATGCCTTCCTTCAAGCTCTTAAGGTACTTGGTCTCTTGCCTTCCTTCGACGACTTTGAAGGCTTCAACTCCCTCTAAACTTCCCCACGACTTCGAGACTTTCAGAAACGCCTGCACGCACTCGTTGTGGTGACCTTTAAACACTTCCAAGTGTTGAAATCCTTTGACTCTGCACACACCTGTAGCAACAGTCTCTCAATACTTCACTCAGATCCACAACTCTGAGATTTCACCCGGCCTGCGCTCTCCTTGCACGGCTCTAGTGCCTGACTACACTTCTGAGTTATTGAGGACAAAAGCTATCTCTCCTGAGCTTTCAGAGACAAACCTCTGAACCCTTTTTCAATGCACTCCTTTCGGAAAATTCAACAGCAATCCTTGCAGGAACTCTTGCTCAGATATGGAAACAATTGAAACTCATTCATTTTTCTTTTCCTCTCAGATTTCAAATATTCAACAAGAAATCATTCATACATAGCATAAAAGCAAATGTACAGCAGGAAGAGTAAAATAACCATGAGATTAGCATTTAGCATACATACACAGAGAACAAACACGACACCATGAATTTGAATCATAGCTTTCTCTATTAATTCAAATTTTTGTATATGGGTGTTTTCACATAGCTCTCCGCTTCTCCTCTATGCTCTTCCTACTCTTCATAATCTCTTCACCTAATTTTACAATACACAATGAGGGTGTCTATATCCTATTTCCCTCCTGCGCTCTAAAACTGTCTAATCTAACATTGAATTCTATCTACTTGCATTAACTACCATAAATGCCTTCTATCTACTAAGGATGAGAGAGGATTGCTCAAGGTCTGATTACATTATACAAGGGCGCTCCTTCTTAATTATCTCATTTAATATTGGCACACTAACTTCAAGACAATTTCAAAATTTGTGATGGGCACTTTTCTAGCTGTGTGTTGCCCTTGCGTTGGCTCCCTTGAAATGCTCTTGCATCATACTCCCTGGCTTGAAAATTTTAATGGGCTCCTATCCATGAGCTCATGCATGGTGTCTCCATGCTTCTGTATCGCTACTTCGTTCTCACAGCTGGCATATTCAACTGGATGGCCCTTCCATTTGACCAAATACTCAAAAGATTGCTTTCACCTAGTCTTCTTGCTTACTCTTTTGTCTAGTATGCACTCCATCTATCGATTTTCTGCAACCGACATTTGTTTTGTCCACTGGATCACTGGTTGTTAATTTTTTGTCCCTATTTCTTTATATTTATATGGGTACAAATCTGAGATATTGAATATCGGATAAGTTTCGATCCCATCGGGTAATTCAATATCATAAGCATTCACCCCAAATCTCTTCAAGATCTTACATGGTCTGATTTTCTTCATCTTCAGCTTATTATATGTTCCTCTCGGGAACCTTGCCTTTCTCAAATGTACCATAATTAAATAACCAACCTCAAATTGAAGTTGTCTTCTATGTTGATCTGCACTGCGCTTATATTCCTGGCTTGAATTCTGCAAACGCTCCTTCACCTGGCTGTGAAGTTCCTTCATCGCTTCTGCAAAATCTTCTGCACTAATGCTCCTAGCTTCATTCTGTTTTGAATCCCTTAACTCATAAATTCCTCTCAGTTGCATGTCATATACAATCTGAAATGGACTCTTCCCTGTGCTTATGTTAATTGAGTCGTTATAAGCAAATTTTGTGTGTGGTAATATGTTGTCCCACTGGCTATGGTGTTCTGTCACCAGGATTCTCAGCAAGTCTCCCAGACTTCTGTTCACCACTTCTGTCTATCCATCCATCTAAGGATGATAAGCTAACCTAAACGACAAGTTAGTTCCTAGCTTCTTCCATAAGGTCCTCCAAAAGTTCCCTATGAACTTAGTGTCTCGATCTGAAACTATACTCCTTCGCAAGTTGTGAAGTCGAATGACTTCTTTGAAAAATAGATTTGAAAAACAGATTCGCAATGTGAGTTGCATCACTGGTCTTCTGACATGGAATGAAGTGTGCCATCTTGGAAAATCTATCCACCACCACAAAGATTAAGTCAAATCCTCTTTGTGTTCTTGGCAACCCAAATATGAAATCCATGTTGATTACATCCCATCGCCTCTAAGGTATGGGCAATGGTTGATAAAACCCTACATTCTGCTTCCTTCCCTTTGAATGCTGGAAAATTATGCATCTATCCATGAATCTCTTGACATATGCTCACATTGTCGGCTAGAAATATGACTCATTCAACTTTGCGGACATCTTTCCATGACCAAAGTGCCCTGCCAATCCTCCACTGTGTTTCTCCTTCAATAGATTCTACCTCATGGAGCATTTTAGAATACACAGGTGATTACCTTTAAACAATAATCCTTCCTAGATCATGTATTCTTCCCATTGACTTCTATCCCTGGGAATTGGATTCTCAGTAGCTTCATACGCCTCCTTAAAATCTTGATCATCTGCGTACATGTCCCTGAGGTCATCAAAACCCAATGTTCTAACTTTGAACTCCTACAACAAAAAACACTTCCTGCTCAAATAATCAACAACCTTGTTAGCAGTATGAGAAATATGTTTAATCACAAAAGTGAAATTCTGCATGTACTCAACCCATTTAACATGTCTCTGATTCAACTTTTCTTGTCGAGTCACAAACTGCAACGCATGATTGTCACTATATAAGACAAACTCTTTCAGGATCAAGTAGTGTTTCCATTTCTTCAATGACTCTATAATAGCATAAAACTCCTTATTGTAAGTCGAGTATTTCACTTTCTCTTCACTTAGCTTCTCACTTAAGTATGTTATCGGCCTGTCTTCTTGACTCAAGACTACCCCTACTGCAAATCCACTTGCGTCGCATTTCACTTGAAATTTCTTATGGAAATTCGGCAACACCAGAACTGGTTGTTCCGTAATCTTCCTCTTCAACAGATTAAAACTCTTCTCAGCCTCTTCTGTCCAATGAAAAGACTTGTGTCTCTTTTTCACTATGTCCATCATCGGCACACTAATTCCACTGAAATTTCTGATGAACTTTCAGTAGAAAGTAGCCTATCCATGAAAACTTCTCACCTCAAAGATATTCTTCAATGATGGCCAATTCTTGATTACCTCCACCTTATCTATTTCCATCCTCAACTCATATGCAGAAATAACAAACCCAAAATAAATGATCTATGTATTCATGAATGAGTATTTCTTCATGTTTATAAACAACTTCTCCTGCTGTAACCTCTGCATCACTGTAGCCAAATGTTTCAGATGCTCTACCACTGTTTTACTGAAAACGAGTATGCCATCCAAATACATAATGACAAATTTTCCGATTAACTCCCTCAGAACTTCATTCATCAACCTCATGAAGGTACTCAGCACATTTGTTAATCCAAATGAAATAAAAAGCCATTCATACAACCCTTTGTTGGTTTTGAATGTTTTCTTCCATTCATCTCTTTCTCTCATGCAGATTTGATGATAACCATTTTTCAAATCAATCTTTGAAAAACACTTTTCTCCACTCAAGCAATCCATCAGATCATCCTTCCTTGGCAATGGAAATCTGTACCAGATGGTTATATTTTTAATCTCCCTCGAGTCAGTACACATCCTCTAGCCTCCATATTTCTTCAAACTGAGTACTGTTAGAACAACACACAGACTCAAGCTTTCTCTGACCAACCCTTTGTCCAACAAATCCTAGACTTGTCTTTTGACCTCTTCATTCTCTTGCGGCGTTAGTCTGTACGTGGCTTTGTTTGAAAAAATGGCTCATGGTATGAGATCAATATGATGACTCACACTTCTGATCGGTAGCAACGAATGAGGTAGTTCATCCACTACTATGTAAGTGAACTCTCCCAACAGTTCCTGAACCTCTTCTAGTAAATCATCCACTCTTGTGCTGGTCAAAACAATCTTCAGTTTCCTGACCACAATAAACTATGGATCCTCCTTCTTCTTAACCTCTGTAATAAGTTCCTTCCCACTCATGAGAAGTATAGTGTTACTTACTTCCAGTTTCACCTCCTTATCCTTGATTGGAAGCAACATGTCAGTCCTCCCATTCTTCTCTAGGGTGCATGTGTTCATTCTCCCATCATGAATCGCATTCTTGTCATATTGCCATGGTCTACCCAACAATATATGACAAACATCCATGGGAATCACATCACAGAGTATTCTATCATTATATCCTCCTATCTTAAACTCAACTAGACATTGTTTAGTGACAGTTACCTGATGTCCTTTTTATAGCCATGAAACTCTATATGGGCTTGGATGATCAATCGTCTCCAGCTCCAGCTTCTCTACCATCTTCATAGAAATGATATTATTTGTGCTACCACTATCCACGATGACCTTGCATACCCTATCCTTGGTCTTGCAAGCAGTTATGAAAAGTATGGTTCTTTGGACTGAACTCTCCACCTCATTTTCTGGTGTCAAAAGAGATTTTCGCATCATCAACGATCTTTCGTCTTCAACATCTTCCACCTCAACATATTGCCTCTGTGCTTCGTCGATGTGAGTCTCTCCACTCTCTTTCTTTTTATCTGGACACTCGTAAGACTTGTGCCCATTTTTTCCACATGTGAAGCATGTTATTACTCCATCTCTTCCTCTTCCTCTACCTCTAGTATGAGGAAAAACATTATTATCAACATAATATCCTCTCTATTTAGTATGTTTTCCTCTTTGTTCAGCATATTTCCCTCGCTTTGAGGTTCCACCTCTCTCAGTTTGAGTATGAGGCTTCTTCCAGTCCTCCTTGGAATTCTCATATTTATCCTGGGCAACTGATTTGCCTCTAGGATGACTTCTGCCTCGACCTCTCTGACTCTGCTTTCGGCTCAGCTTCTCTTCAACTTTTAGAGCCATATGATAAGCATCTTCCATCATTCGGATGGTTACCATACTCATCTCATCCTGGATGTCATATCTCAGGCCATTCATGTATCTAGAAATGTTTTCATCATTGCTCTCCCGATGAACTACCCTGATGTTCAGCTTGTAGAATTCTTTAGTGTATTTTTTCACTGCCATCAACTTTTATCTCACGTCTGCATTCTCCTGAACAGAGTAATATGGAAATCTATGGGGATGAATTTTACCTTCATCTTCATGATCATTATGTCCCATCTCTTGATCTTCTTCTTTCCCTTGCAGCGTCTGTCAGCTTGTAGTTCATCCCACCACAATGTTGCATGTCCCTTCAATATTGTGACAACATGCTTGAAATTTTTCTCTTCTTCGACATCTTCATAGTCAAAGTATGTGTCCAAAGCTCTAATCCAGTCTAGAAGCTCCTCTGCATCTAAGTTTCCCTCATAAACTGGAATGTCCATTTTCGCTCTTGCACCCATTCTTGAAATAGCTCTGATCAAATGTTCATTTGTTGCATCTTCGACGACAACTTCTTCTTCTCGTTCGGCCTCGATTTCACTCTCGAAATCACTTAGATCCCCAACACTGACTGTGGGTCTTTGTGTTGTCTCCATGTCTTCAATCCTAGCGTGTAGATCACGCATTTCTCTCTCCATGGATGGATCAGTCATCTGCCTACCTCTTCTTCTCGGCATTTCCCTCTCCTCTAACAGATCGGGTGTTAGTCTGTCCCTTATTCTACGAAACATGGTGAATTCTCTTTTTCTCTACTATAGAAAGCAAAGAACCTTTCTGGGCTCTTATACCAAGTGATGACACAAACACCCCTCCACAACCTACAGGTCAGAAGGTCCACGTCAATAGGATCTTTCTCCTTTCACTGGCCCAAAAAACTCTAAAATGTCTCTTTTATTTTCCTTTTTGAAAATATGTACCCACAACAAATCTTCATGGGATCCCCCCTTTGCACTTAGGAGATCAGATTTTGCGATATCACGAATCCTATGGTCGAGTGCCTGCTTACTATTACCCCGAATCCTGAAACTCTGAGACATCGATGTCACCCCAAATTTTTAGCTTTTGCACGTTCACAAGTTACAATAACATACAGATCTACCCACGAACCTCGAAATCTCGATATTCTATTCACCGAAATCTCGATATGTCAGATTTCGACACATTTCTCAGCACTGGCCCCACAACTAGCCTCCTCGCCTTTTCGAGACTTTAACTTGATTGACTTCCACGTCAATAGTGTGCCACCTATCCACCTTGCTGACCTCTATGGTCCGACACAATCCTATCGATCCTTCACGGCTTCGCGCTTCATGATTTCATGTACTTTGATGCCAAGTTTTTGACCTTCCACTCACAAAATCCCGATAGACGATTTCACGAGTGATCCAACGGTCCTGACTAACTTAGGTTGATGGCTCTACTCCTCCTGAGCTTAGAACCTTTTGAAGCACTCGTTGTAACTTACCTACTCCTCCATGAGATCTGACGGCTCACGAGACTTTGCAGATTCTCCACATAGAATTCTGATCGTCTATCTCTTTCTCTGAGAACTTGTGAGCAAACTAAGAAAAAGTGTCTCTCTCCGTGGAACTCGTCCTCTTACGGTCCATGGTTTCTATGCCTTCCTTCAAGCTCTCAAGGTACTTGGCCTCTTTCCTTCCTTCGATGAATTTGAAGGCTTCAACTTCCTCTGAACTTCCCCACGACTTCGAGACTTTCAGAAACTCTTGCACGCACTCCTTGCGATGACCTTTAAACACTTCCGAATGTTTAAATCCTTCACCTTTGTACACACCTGCAACACCAGTCTCCTAATACTTCACTCATATCCACAACTCTGAGATTTTACCCAGCCTACACTCTCCTTGCATGGCTCCAGTGCCTGACTGCACTTCTGAGTTAATGAGGACAAAAGCTACCTCTCCTGATATTTCAGAGACAAACCTCTGAACCCTTTGTCAACGCACTCCTTGCAGACAATTCAACCACACTCCTTGTAGGAACTCTTGCTCAGATAGAGAAAGAATTGAAACTCATTCATTTTTCCTTTCCTCTCAGATTTCAAACATTCAACAAGAAATCATTCATACATTGCATAAAAGAAAATGTACAATAGGAAGAGTAAAATAACCATGAGCATTTCATTTAGCATATATATAGAGAGAACAAACATGACACCATGAATTTGAATCAAAGCTTTCTCTATTAATTCAAATTTCTGTACATGGGTGTTTTCACACATCTCTCTGCTTCTCCTCTATGCTCTTCCTACTCTTCATAATCTCTTCACCTAATGTTACAATACACAATGAGGGTGTCTATATCCTGTTTCCCTCCTGTTCTCTAAAACTGTCTAATCTAACATTCAATTCTATCTACTTGCATTAACTACCATAAATTCCTTCTATCTACTAAGGACGAAGGCGAATCTCTCAAGGTCCGATTACATTATACAAGGGTGATCCTTCTTAATTATCTCATTTAATATTGGCGCATTAACTTCAAGACAATTTCAAAATTTATGCTAGGCACTTTTCTAGCTGTTCGTTGCCCGTGTGCTGGCTCGCTTGAGATGCTCTTGCATCAATAGGTTGTGACAAGGATGCTGCCACACCTCTCCCTCAATGTCTAGTTTTTATTCATGGCCGCTCTACTCCTTATGTGAGTCAGATTAGGAAGCATTATCAAGCCTGCATCCACTAAAAAAAACAATATCAATAATCTACATACATAATTATACCAAAATCAATCATTTGTCACATGTGCGTAAAAAAAAATACTCAAGAAAATAAAATCCACTCCCTAACTCAATCCAAAGTTCATGGAAGTCCATCGATTCCATCAACATCTGATGCAAACGCGCTACCCAGGGCACGTCTGCTCCCACAGGACCTTCTCCTTCAATGGCCCGAGGAACGAAAATTCTCTTCAACTCCCTTATCAAGAGTTCTCAATACCCACAGAACTCTCCTTATGACCTCTCTTCTTCAAATCGGGAAATTGAACCTCGCAAGATCGTGAGTCTTGAAAGCACAGGATCGGGTCTCACAAATCCTCAAACCCCAATGAATATTTACCCACGGTTTCCTTTCTCTTGTCAGGAATTCTCCTGTCGGGAAATCAACACTTACAAGGTCGTGAATCACACACCTAGCATATCCTCGGTTCCCAATATGCGATGATACTCTCTCCACTCATTAGCTCCCTCCGGCTAACTCCTTTCTCATGCGACCTACCAATCCACGAGACCATGGTCGTTGCCTCTATCAGAGTTTCAGACTTTGCGTAGTTGGAGTGTGTAGAACTTACACTCTCAGAATCTCCAATTCTCCAATCCCCGATGCCACCTGGCATTGACCCACTACAAGGCTTGAACTTCCAACACCTGTCCTATGCTCAGGCGCCTACGGTCCACACTCCAGTGGTGATCAGGAAATCGCGTATCGTAGTTTCTCAATTTCAAATTCACTTGTTCACAGACCCTTCCAAGTCCCGAAACCCGATATGGATGACACCTGTCCTCCACCGAAATGCTATGACTGTGGGACCATCGCGTTTTAGGATTTTGTGTCTTCTCTTGTCCTGAGTTTCTCATCATCGAGAATCCTGAAATGTCAAACCACGATGCACATGTGAACTCTCTCCTCCATACCACCACTTCCTCATCGCTCTATCGGGTATCGCAAAATCGTGATTTATTATGCAACAATTTCTTTGTATGCAGAAACCCCAAAATGTCGAACCCCAACTCTTTTAGATCCTCGGACATGCGTCCCTTAGATCGAACAGCTCCAACCATGTTGGGAAATTGTGGATCGTGATTTCATTGTGCAAGAGTTTCACGACTCCGAAAACCCTGATATCCGAAACACCGACTCTCCGGGATCTCTCGCCACATGTCCCTGTTGTTTGGATGGCTCTGATCCTATCAAGAAATCATGGATCACGATTCCTCCATGCGAGAGTTCTATACCTCTGGAAACTCTGATGCTCCAAACGCTGACTCGTCAGGATCTCCTGCCATGTGTCCTCGCCAATGGACGGTTCAAAATTCCCATCGAGAAATCGCAGATCATGATTCTGACATGCGAGAGCTCTATGTCCTCGAGAACCCCGATTCTTCGATGAAATGAACCCTGACTCTTCTCCGAATGTCTAACGTGTGTCCTGTCAATATCAATGGCTGAGATCCTTTCTCAGGATTTTGGGACTTTCAAGGTCTCTGATTCTTACCCTATGAAAACTTGATGACACCAATATCCCGATGTTTCCTTCGGGTTCTTCCTCTGATCCCTCGAGCTTAACCCCGATGCAACTTTCTGAGATCTATCGGCTGATGAGATTTCACCGACCTTTTCTGCAAATAATGACCATCGATTTCTCCTCCTTGAAGATTTCTTGAGAAGGCTAACAATTCTATCTCAAAACATGTCCTCTGACACCTGCACTCGCATCTCCTGCTCGAACCTTCCTCGACACAAACTCCTGTGCTCTGCTTTAATGATATCATGAAGGTGCTATACCGCCTGAGCTTTTCAACTCTGACTCTTTCGGAGGGACTTACACACGCTCCTCACAGAAATCATTCAAAAACTCTCAAGTGTTGAATCCCTTCGACTCTATGCAACTCTTGCAGCAGTAGTCTTTGATTCCCTTTGCTCAGATTCACAACTAAGAATTCTTATTTAGCCTGTGCACTCCTTGCATGGCTTGAACAACCCACTTCCACTTCTGGGAGAATGAGAACAAAAGTTAGACTACTGAGCCTACATCAACGCACTCCTTGCGGATGAATTCAACTGCACACCTTGCAGGAATCTCCTGGCTCAGATAGAGAAACAATTGAACCTCATTCTCTCTCCCTTTAAGACTTTAGTTTGAAAAATGAAATCACATGCACAACATATACAAATCAAATGCATAACAAGAAAACAAACATTCCTGAGCATAACCTCAATGCACAGAGAAAACAACAAAAAACATGAGTTTCAATCAAAGCTTCATTCTATTAATTCAAATGCATGTACATGGGTGTTCTTCATACAATATTCTCTGCTTGCTCTTCTCTTCTCCTAGGTTGATAATATTACAATGCACAATGAGGGTGTTTATATCCGTTTTCCCTCTCAGACTCTAACCTATCAAATCTAGACTTAAAATCCTATCTACCAGCATTAAATTAATTAAATGCCTTCTATCTACCAAAGGACGAGAGCTTAAAGGCTCAAGTTTCAATAAAATATACAATGCACCTTCATAAAGGGTTCATTAAAGACTTGTGCTACAATCCCAAAGCACTTCAAAAATTTGGGTTTGATTATCCAGTTGATCTCTTCTTGATGTGTTGGCTCGCTTGATGAGTTGGCGATGCTCCTGCATCATACTCCTCAGCTTGCAAACTTTCATGGGCTCCTTTCCATGAGCTCCTGCACGGTCTTTCCATGCTTTTGAATCACTACTTTAGTCTCCCAACTGGCATCTTCCACTGGATGGTTCTTCCATTTAACCAGATACTCGAAGTATTGCTTTCATCTAGTCTTTTTGCTAACCCTCTTATCAAGTATATGCTTCGTCTGTGGCTTCTCTGCAATCAACATCTGCTTCTGCCACTGGACCTTTGATTGTTCATCTCCTCCAGCTCCTACTTCCTCAGTCTTATAGGGATATAAGTCTGAGACATTGAATGTGGGATATATTCTGATCTCATCTGGCAACTCAATTTCATAAGTGTTTTCTCCCAATTTCTTTAGGACTCTGCATGGCCCAATTTTCTTCATTTTTAACTTGTTGTATGTTCTCCTTGGGAACCTTTCCTCCACTGAAATTCTATGACTGTGGGACCATCGTGTTTCAGGATTTTGTGACTTCTCCTATCATGATTTTATCGTCACCGGGAATCCAAAAATGTCGAACCCCGATGCACATGTGAACTCTCTCCTTCATGCCACCTCTTCCTTGTCGCTCTATCAGGTATCGTGAAATCGCGATTTCTAATGCAACAGTTTCTTTGTATGCATAAACCCCGAAATGTTGAATCCCGACTCTTTTAGATCCTCGGAGACACGTCCCTCAGATTGAACGGCTCGAACCATGTTGGGAAATCGTGGATCAGGATTTCATTGTGAAAGAGTTTCACGACTCCGTAAACCTCGATATCCCGAACTCCGACTCTCCGGGATCTCTCACCATGTGTCCCTACTGTTTGGACACGTTTGATCCTATCAGGAAATCACGAATCATGTTTCCTCCACATGAGAATTCTATGCCTCTGTAAACTCTAATGCTCCAAACGTCGACTCGTCAGGATCTCCTGCCACGTGTCCTCACCAATGGACGGTTCAAAACTCCCATCGAGAAATAACGGATCGTGATTCCGACATGCGAGAGTTTTATGTCCTCGAAAACCCTGATTCTACGATGAAATGAACCCCAACTCTTCTCTGAATGTCTAACGCGTGTCCTGTCAAGATTAATGGCTGAGATCCTTTCTTGGGATTTCGGGACTTTCAAGGTCTCCGATTCTTACCCTATGAAAACCCGATGACACCAATATCTCGATGTTTCCTCCAGGTTCTTCCTTTGTTCCCTTGGGATTAACCCCGGTGGAACTTTCCGAGATGTACCGGTTGACAGGATTTCACCGACCTTCTCTGCGAATACTGACCATCGATTTCTCCTCCTTGAATATTTCTTGATAAGGCTAACTATTCTTTCTCAGAACTTGTCCTTTGACACCTGCACTCGCATATCCTGCTCGAACCTTCCTCGGCACAAACTCTTGTGCTCTCCTTTAATGATATCACAAAGGTACTATACCTTCTGATATTTTCCACTTTGACTCTTTCAAAGGGACTTGTGCGTGCTCCTCGCGGCAATCATTCAACAACTCTCAAGTGTTGAATCACTTTGAATGTGCGCAACTCTTGCAGCAACAGTCTTTGATTCCCTTTGCTCAGATTCACAACTCAAACTTCTTCTTCAGCATGCGCCCTCCTTGCATGGCTTTAACAACCCACTTCCACTTCTGGGTGAATGAGAACAAAAGTTAGACTACTGAGCCTACATCAATGCACTCCTTGCGGATGAATTCAACTACACACCTTGCAGGAATCTCCTGGCTCAGATAAAGAAACAATTGAACCTCATTCTCTCTCCCTTCAGACTTCAGTTTGAAAAATGAAATCACATGCACAGCATATACAAAGAAAATGCATAACAAGAAAGAAAACATTCCCGAGCATAACCTCAATACACAGAGAAAACAACACAAACCATGAGTTTCAATCAAAGCTTCATTATACTAATTCAAATGCATGTACATGGGTGTTCTTCATACAATATTCTCTGCTTGCTCTTCTCTTCTCCTAGGTTGATAATATTACAATGCACAATGAGGGTGTCTATATCCATTTTGCCTCTCGGACTCTAACCTATCAAATCTAGACTTAAAATCCTATCTACCAACATTGACTTAATTAAATTTCTCCTATCTACCAAAGGACGAGAGCTTAAAGGCTCAAGGTCCAATACAATATACAATGCGCCTTCATAAAGGGTTCATTAAAGACTTGCGCTACAATCCCAAAGCACTTCAAAAATTTGGGTTTGATTATCGAGATGATCTCCGCTTCATGTGGCTGCTCACTTGATGAGTTGGCGATGCTCCTACATCAACATCCATAACCTGTCATGTTCCCTACACAATTAGGAAAAATCATCAAGAGCATCTGTCAATACATATATATCAATTTAGAAACATGTCACAATACATCTTCATCATCATATATAATCCATAATCGAAATAAAATCATAATATACCATAATCGGACCACTTGCACCAGGGATGATTTTAAGGATAAAAATTTATTTTAAAATGTAGAAACCTTGGCGAATCTTACTAAACTTCCATATTCAAACTATAAAATGTTTGGAAATATTTTTGTAAAAGTATTGAAATTTCTAAGGATTTTATATAGTTTGTAAAAACATTTGGTGAGTTTTAAGGTAAAATAATTTTATCCTATGGAATTTGGGTGAATCATCTTTAGAATAGAGAATATTTTTTTGGGAAAACCTTGCAAAATTACCCGATGAGAGAAACTTAACCCCTAAAATCATCATTGACTTGCACGGAAGTGTCCTCAAAGAATGTGTCAATAAAAGTGTGCTTAGTAGAGTGGGGTGTTACACTTTCCCATCTTGCATTTCATCATTTTTTTGCAATTTGTAATGACCAAATTATGTATTCATGTATATGGTCTCTTATTAATGTTTCTAATGGTTTATATAAGTTCATTTTCATTTTTATGAATACATGGCATGTATTTATAATTTCTTTATATCACACTTTAAATTTTATTCGCATCTGCATGTTCCTCCACAATGTGAGTTCTCTATGTAAGGTTTTTATGACTGTCATGCTTATAAGCATATGTTTTTGTGTGTTTCTACTATATTATAATATTGCGTTTTTAATCTATTATAATGTTTTGTTTTTACTCTATTATAATATTTTTTTTATTACTATATTATATTCTTATTACTGTCTAAACCCCAAGTAAAGGGGCATCAAGTTTAATCTATGAATTAGTATTTTTATATTGTTTTTTTTTTATATTTATTTTTTTGTTGGTTTACCAACGATTGTACAGTCACTCCAATGGAGGTGTTGTATCTCCGACACTTATGTTCGTCGGATATCACTTTCAGATATCTAAAGAATGTAAGTGTTGGGTACACAACACCATCGTCGGAGTGTTGTACATGCATCGATAAGTTGTTGACAGTCCCTCATGAAGGGGCATCATATATCTGTCGAAACGTAAGTTTCAGGGATACATCACCTTTGTTGGAGGGACTTTACATGTGTCTTTACTCCAAAAATTGATCCCCATGAAGCTGTTTCAAATAGGTGACAACAAGTAAATGTCAGAGATACAACACCTTCGTTGGAGGGACTGTATAAGTGTCAGAGTATTCTGTCGAATATCCAACAACATCTAAGTGTCGTAGATACAAGACCTACGTTAGAGGGACTGTATAAGCATCAGAGATAAAACACCTATATTATAGGGACTATATAATCGTCAGAGTCTTGGTTGATGTTTCGACACATAAGTGTCGGAAGATACGGTGAATTTGGAATTTTTTTTCTGGACTACACCACGGATGACCAACATAATTTTATCGGATATCCAATGCCCAATGTTTCATCTCATTATCCAAAAAAATTTCAACTATGGATGATTTATCCAATTTTTATTGGATATGTGATGGAAGTGTGTCAACTCACCGATGTAATGTCTTCGTATTTTGAGATAGTTCCAGTAGTGATGGGAGGGTGAACTTCCATTTTGCTTCAGAGTTGTTTTTTTTTACTTTTTAAGAGGTTTCAAGAGATGAGGCCTACTTTTTTATGTCACTCTTCTAGGTCGATGACAAAGGTGCAGATGGACATGCGGGGAAGATGATTTCTATGAGGGACCAACTGATGTTTCTAGCTAGGATTTCCACTCATGAACTAGGGCTACTAGCCAATGAGGTCAATCTAATGTTCATGATGGTGTCGTGTCCTTATGCTGGGTTGGATTGGTGAGGATGTATGAAAATCCTCTTAAGACCAGATGAGCCACCATATGCTAGAGGAAATATTAGTGTTTTGTTTAAATTAATCTAATTTCATTTTTTTTTTGTACTTAATTAGAAGAAAATTAGGTCTAACACATTCATTAACTTGTTTTATCAAATTGTCTAATGAAATTGTCTAATTATTGTTTTGTACTATAAATTTTGTAGATATTAGCACATTCATTGGGGGCATGCATCCTCCCCCACCAGATGTAGATAAGGAGATGCCCGAGGCTGTGGTATCTCAATGTCCTTGGGTCTAGATACCTAGTGGCATGCACTATACTATGGATACTATAGTCAGTTTGGAGTTGTGAAATTAACTCTATGCACGTTTGGCTAAGGTGGGAGTCTTCCCTGTGATGATGAGATATATCAGGGCAGATCATATGATCTTGGAGCTCTGGAGGGATATTTTGTGTGATATGAATCATGTTATGTGTCATATCGTAGGAGATGCCAGGATAATATCAACGAGGAGGGTTTTCGATGATACAGACTCTTCCTCTAGTAGTCATTCATTTAGTACCCCATCAATTGATGAGGGTGGATGTGATCCTTATCCACCTCCTCCTCCTCCTTCACCTCACTGAAATGAGAAGGAAACACCTATTCCTCCACTACATGATTTTCCACTTCCCCCTGACCATCCATCATATTCTAATACAAACTAGGCCAACACTACTGTTGTAGATATGATTATTACATCGACTGGACCAGAAATGTTATAACAATTATTTGACTTGTTCATGATATATATATATATATATATATATATATATATGGTGCATTTTCTATATTCATGTTGATGTACTAAATTTATATGTTTATGTTAATGTGTGTATTTTTATGTCATGTTAGATATGTTTGTTAAATGTTCTTGATATATGTGTATGTTATAACAATGTACATTAGATGTGAATCTTTATTTTTTATCATGATGATGTACTTAATTTATATGTTGATGTTCACGTGTACATTGTTAGTTGATGTTAGATATGTTTGTTAAATATTCTTGATAGATGTGTATGTTAAATGATGCTTGTTAGATGTGTGTGATGATGATGTTAGACAATGTTTGTGTTTTTTTAGATGTGATCACAATGATGATGGCATGTTAGATTATTAGATTTTTCTGCAACTAGATAATTAACAATGTTTATATGTGCTAAAGGTATATATAATTAGAAGATGTTAGCAAATTTAAATGTGTATTTTAGATGATGTTTATGTTTGTTAAATGGTTATCATCATGATGTTTATTTGTATTTAATGACCTTTTGAAATGCTCATAATCTAACAATTATGGTTCAAAATCTTCACATTATTGTCATTATGAGCTTACTTATTAATTCTTACACTGGAATCACATTAATATGTTCTTTAAAAACATGTTAGAAATTTCATTTTTAAATTATAAACCACATTTGTATTACTTTTAAATATACAAAATACATGGACATAAACTCAGTTTTTGAATCATCATGTTAACATATAATCAAAAAGGTTTTACTATTAAACATGCATATCAACCATATTATTACTTCTAATATTAACATAGATTATTAGGATAAATAAGAAACTATGTAAATTAAAATATTAGGATTCAATATCTAAACATGTTTCCAACTATAAAATTATATGCAGTTTCATATATATATATATATATATATATATATATATATATAGAGAGAGAGAGAGAGAGAGAGAGAGAGAGAGAGTTAAAAAAATTAAAAAAATCACACATGGAAGATTTAAAATATTCATACAACAAATGCTAAAGAAAGGAGATACAATGAAAATCTTATAATTCCCACAAAAGATTAAGGATCAAAGTCATATCGCAAACAAAAGTTCTCTATACAAGTTCTTTAGTGTGTCCAAGGGTAAGAAGATTATTGATAACTAGATAAATTGCACCTCCATGACACATCAAAATTATAACACCATTGTGACAATGAAATAATGTTTTGGAAATCTCTTTTTTAGGTCTCTATGGTTCAATAACATGTCAGTAAAGGGTCAAAATTATAACAACTTGTGGTATTTTTGAAAAAAATAAATCTCATATGTGTATTTTGCAATTACTGGTCATATTAAATTCTTAAATACTTCAAACTCAACAAATTTATCCTACAAGGAAAAGACTTTTCTATCATTTTATTTAAATGTTAGCATTTCCTTTAATTGTTCAAAAATGTTTGAGAGTGGTTTCAACATCATAAAACTTTATATGGAGAAAGTAGAATTTCATATCTCATTAGAACTATGAGTGGTATTGTTCCAAAATCAGTATTTTACAATTGGAAATACATAGCTTTAAGTGTTAAAACCTTTGTGAATATTACCAATTATATAAAATGTCAAACTATAAAATATTTGGAATTGTTTTTCTAAGAACATGTTCTTACGACTTTAACATGAAAATAAATCTTAAAATTTTATATTAAACATGCAACGACATATAAATATCTTCAAATAACAATATAAAATTATGTTTCAATCAATTGTTCCATGCAATCACAAATACTTTGGAAGAAAAACACATTACACATCAAACTGGATGTTAAGCGACTAAAATTGATCAAATATTTGCTATAATTAAATTTCCATTTCCTCCATCATAAGACAAATAGAAAACAACATAGTTAGCAAAATAAATATAACAAAAAGATACAACAACAATATAAATGAGGAAATAAAACATGTACATATCACTCTCTATTTTCTTTACCCTCATTATCCCCCTCACTCGGCATGATAAAATTGTTCTCAAAAATATGTTTTGAACTAGGGTCATGTCTTAATATGAACCACCAATCCCTATACAACACATTTGGGTAAACAAACACTTGGTTGTAGTGTTTTGGGAAAACATAAGGCTCATTAGCTTCATCCCACATCTTTCTAGAGTTGATACATATCAACCCACTATCATGATATTCCTTTACATTATTCCGATAAAAGGTTTCCCACCACTTGGAACTAAAAATAACACATCAAAAGAAGAGAAGTTGACTTGAATGATCTCTTTTATCTTTCCAATGTAACCTAATTCCCCTTTTATTAGGTTTTGATCACAATGTCCAACACAACTAGATTGGTTGAACTTGACTTGCATTCCATGGTCTTGTGTCATGTGTCCATCATCAACATACTCTATGTGAAAATCATGTCCATATTCCCACATCAATGGGAACAAATGCACCTATAAAAAGGTGAAAAAATCACAGTTTCATGTGTCTAATAACCCGAACAATAAAATATAAAATATAGATGTTACAGTTCAAAGCTACATTATGAAGTTAAAAACGTACACAAAAATAATATTACTGAGTTGTTTCCCCCAATCCCTATGTTTAGTGCATCCTCTCTAGCACACAGGTAATGACTAGATGCACCATATTTCTCTATGACTTGGTTAGAAAACCAACTTTTGGGGAGTATTGTTGGCATATTTAATTTGAAATGGTTAGTATAGGGCATCCTTCTACTATTCAACCATCTGAATTGTTTCCCATCACTATACAATTTCCTCATGTTTTGTCGATACAATGCGACCCATGGCTGTGTTTCCTCCAAATTGTAAATAATTAATTTATTGATGGAATCGATTCCTGAATTCACTAATGTATATATTCATCAAATCAAACAAACGATAAGTCATTTACTATTTTTCAAGAACCTTTTTCAATTCATTTTGATAATCTCCACTTCTCTTTTTTCTTCATCCCTTTCATCTTCCCAAATCACCACACCTATTTTGTTCTCAATCAACTTGATCTACTCATTGGAATAATAGAAACGCTCATATGATATGTACCCCTCTGCCATAGCACCCTTAGTTTTTTCTCTTTGTCAAACAAATCCTTTCAATTTCTTCATGTACCTCTCTAAGAAGAACATTCGATGATAGGAGACCGCTCTGACTAATACAAAATTATCTACTAGGTGAATTAGAAGATTAACCTGCAAGTTCATGAAACTCCTCAGCAATTCCTTCTCAAACATACAAACAATCTTAGCTATCTCTTTATGCCACCATGGAATGATATACATATGAATCTCGTTTGATGTGATCCAACGTACAAATTCAAATAATTTAGATATGGAAAATCATAGGTCCTAGGGGAAATCAAAGTTCACACACCCATGCATGAGCAAAGAATAATGACACTACAAAGTAAACACATAAAAAAATTTTTTTTTTTATCCCATGGAATCAAAATTAAAACAAATAATAAAATCATGTTTTTGGCATATGCACTCCTAGAAGGTTCAATCAGTCATGTGATTTCGACCCCAACAAATCATTTTCCATAGTGAAGTTTCATCATAGTGAATACCCATATAAACAAGGCACCTTCAGACCCAATATAACTTCCCTTTCCAAAGAACTATCACATTTCTTCAAAATTCATGGGACATCACCTTCTTTGAAAGACCATGAGGGATCAACCTCTCCTCTACTTTCTTCTCTTGGCCAATGTTTCTTTTTAGTTTTTGAAGAAATAATATCTCTCCTAATAGACAATGTGTCACTTTATTTTGATGATATGTGCCTCCATAAAGAAGATGAAACATTAAATATATGCATGGGATATAGTAGGTGGGAAATATTAAGATGATCCCAATATGGGAGCTCATAAAAGACATATTTCCTTTTTCATCCCAATGGGAACTTTCTCAACATAGGTGTCGAAGAATTCTAGATCATCGAACATAGGCTCCTGATTTGAATCAAATATTTCATTAATCTCCTTATCCTTCTGTCTCTCATATGCTTTAATACATTTTATTGGTGTCATTATTGCAAGCCTTTGGGATCTTTTTGGTTTACCATTGAAAGGGGATATCGATCTTCTGTAAGGGTGTTTTTCATAGAAGGTTAACAACATTTACATACATGATACCCTAGTTTTATAAGACCTATGAAATTATTAATCTATACAGAGCACATTAGAACTAAATATGAGAACAATCACAATGAATTAAATATGCCAAAAAATATTGTTACATATATAAACAAATTCAAACTTGTAATTTACGAGAGAAAACTCTTAATACTGGATAATCATATGTAGTGTAAGAAGATATTCCATCCAACATAAAACTCCTCTATGTTATGATGGGTCTTGATGCATCATATACATGTATCCCTTCCCATAATTCCTCCAATTCATCTACCAATGGTTGTAGGTAGACATCCATATTCTTCACTTGTCTTCTATCAGGGACTATAAGAGCCAAGATAAGATGTCCATTTTTCATGGAAAACCATGGGAAGATATTTTTATTGATCACTACTACAAGCCAAACATAATAGCTGGTGTTTTGGAGGGAATATGGTTTGACGCTATCTATCGCTATGCTAAGTTGTAGACTTTGTACTTCATCCTACAATGTTTCAGGTCATGTATCATCTATATGCTTCATGGCTATTGAATTAGTTTGGATTCACATAACTCCTAAATCACTTATTTCTAAGGTAAGACATCCCTGCAACATACCTAATTCTTTGCAATGAAAGAGCCTTTGAATCCTTGGGATTATAGGCATGTGCCTAAATATATTTTGAGGACCATGTGATTTACCCTTTTTATTTGATTTGTGGTACCTTTCATGCCCACATTTTAGACATATATATTTTTCTGTAGATTCTCCTGTATAAAAAATACAATCATTCAGACATGCATGATATGATATGTACTCAACACCCTACATTTTCAACATCTTATTTGCCTCTTCATAGCTAACCAACAAGACATTATCACATGGAAGAACCTTATCTTTGAATAACCTACAATTAGTGGGAAATAGAAATGTACAATGTCATTTAACTTTCATACCATCCACCATTTTTAATGTTGATTGTGTGACACAATTTATCAAAATATAAGGGACTTGATAATCAGTTACCTCAAAATTGTCGAGAAACATGTGTTTGACATGTCAAACATTTCTTTCAGGTTGTATAGTAGCATTGTTGTCCCTAGCTAGGTGGAATTTGACAGAATAGGTCCGAAGAGAGGAGTGGTGAAAGAATATTTCATTATTTTTAAAAAGGTATCAGTGATATGAGCAACATCCCCTAGCTCAGCATTCTGGAATGAATCTGACAACATTGTCTCCATGGTAGTCATATCCTGTAAATCGGGGATAATTTTAAGGATGGAAATTTATTTTGAAATGTAGAAACCTTGGAGAATCTTACTAGTCCTTTATATGTCAACTATAAATGTTTGGCGATATTTTTGTTTAAATATTCAATTTCTAAGGATTTTATATATCTTTTATAAAATTTTGACAATTTTTAAGGTAAAATATTTATTTCCTATAGAATTTGGGTGAATAATTTTTAGAATGGAAAATCCTTTTTTGGGAAAATAAATGGAAAATTATCCCATGGGAGAAATTTATCCCCTAAAATATTTCCTGTCGTAAATAATCAACCATACCAGCCTCTATTTGATTGACTCCATTTCCAACTTATGAAGAACTACTATTGTTGTAGTAATTTCTAATTGGTGAATATGGAAGTAGTGGGAATTGAATAGGTGGTTGATTCAACAATTCTTGGTATGCTTCATCTTTGAGTTGTTCTCTTATTGCAACCTTCTCTTTATTTGAAATTGTAGTGGGGTGAAATGGAAGAGGATGGGTAGGTTGTTCATCATAAGAATCCAAATTTCAAAAATATTGAATATTAGTGCATCGATGATATTAGTAAGCACAATGAAATCGGTTTGTTCAAATTATATAATACCAAATAATTATTACCATCGCTAAACTAGGATTGTGGCTAGAAGATCACATGTTAGAATTTGTAGGGTAAAGAGGTTGTCCAATTTCATCTACCAATTGTTTACTGTATGTTTCTCCTCATACGCGATTGTGACGTTTTTGAACTGGTGGAATATTTTCTTCATATGAACTCGATTATGAATCAGGATCCTGCAAATTTGGATACATTTTTATTCAGATTGACATGGATAAAAAAATAAATTCAATTAGATAATCAAAATATAAATAAAATATCAATTTACTAGAGATGGAAAGGGAGAACTCCACGATGGACCTTGAGAAATATTGAATGGGTTGGAATTTTAAGAATTGGTCATTTTATATTATAATATTTTATCCCTGCATTTGAGAAAAATTGGCAATAAATTTTAAGAATACAGATACTTTAAGAGGAAAATGTATGCTATGAAGTACTGCAAGTCATGTGGATGCATCGTAAAAGAAAATTCAAGATGAATATATTATTTTTTATGCAAATAAAAATTTATATAACTTTTAAATCATAATGATCCACTTATTTAAATAAAATGCATTGTTGTGTCTATAAAAATATAAAGCACATGGGTATTTAAACACTAACCACACTGATTCTTAAGATTTCAAATAAATAAAAAAATAATTATATGATATCAATGCTTCAAAAATATTTAGCACATCGTTTCTTTCTATAACCAAATGCACTAGTTCGTTATATTAATAAATTCATTGTTGTGTGTATAAAAATATAAAGCATTGGGGTATTTAATTACTAACTGCATCGGTTCTCAAGATTTGAAATAAATAAAAAATAATTATATGATATCGATGATCCAAAAATATTTAGCACACTAGTGCTTTGTATAACCAAATGCATCGATGCGTTATATTAATAAACACACCATTGTTTTGAAAAACTTAAAAAAAAGTGCAACTTTGTTTTTTTATAATTGAAACATGAGCGGGAATTTATTTTTCGAAAAACTGATTTCATAAATTCCTTTAAATAGTAAGAATCTATTAACTATTTCATTATTTTTCCAAACATTACAAGGGATATATTTGCAGGAGAGACATATCAGGGAGCATTGTGGAGCAGCATAATACCTTGGAACAACATAATTATTCAAAAGATCATAATTTGAAGGGTATGGTGATTCACTCAAAACCTTGCATAGTAAAAATTTTAAATTTTACCATTGATTTTAATAATAATTTTTTTTACAATTTCTATCCCTATTTATAAACCCTTGCTTCTTCTTTCTTATAAACTACAAAATTTTACCTTAGAGTTTAACTCCCTCTATCCCTTGAGAAAGAGGGATTTTCATTTTAAGAACTTTAGATTTAATGGGTTTGTGTTTCTATATATAAGGTGTTTGATATGTGATGCAAGGGAAACACTTATTTCATGAGACCCAAACCCTCTCATCTCTTTCAAGTTTTATAAAAAAATAGTTTATGGTTATCGGTGTGTTGATTTGACTATAACGCACTGGTGCGCTTACTTACAAAGTGCACCGAAAATGTTGTAACATAATTTGTTTTTTAAATTGTCCATCGGTGTGTAATTCTTTTGTTTATGGTATTTTTTTTAATTTATTTATTTTTTACTCTAGTCACAGTGTTTTTATCGATACATATTGAATCGTTGTAATTTAAAGTTTATTAAAAGAAAAAAAAAAATTTCCTATCGGTGCATTTCCTATATCACACACACTCGTGCTTTCATATTATTAAAGCACAACAAAAACCATATATTTGTTTTAGCTGAAAATTATGTGATTTATTTATAAATATATTTAATATATTCTATATTTAATGATATAGGATGTATATTGATTAAAAAATGCGTGAGAATAGTTCAAGTAGCAAAAATTTTGATCGGCACAATGATAGCATATCCAAAAAAAAAAAAAAAGACAAGTTATTTGTAAATTCTATACAAAATTAATATGTTTGAACTATATGTAAGTTTAACTAATATGTATTGGTTAGGGTGTGTCATGTAGAGCCACAAAATGAGGAAGCTTGAAAATATTATTTTTTATCTAAGTGCATAAGAGTGTAAACGCTTGCTAGAAAAAATGCAAAACGGTGAATCACGTGACTCAAAAAATACTATTCAATATGAGTTTTATTTTTAATCTTCATTAATAATATACTTAAGAATATTAGATAACATGTTTCAAAAAATCTATTAATTCACGTATGTTTAATGTTCTACATGGACCAACAATGAAGGAATGAAATGTCGTCTTAAGAAAATAAAATTATAAAAGATGTGAATGATGATGAATTGGTCCTTAGCTCATATGGAGTGGTGTTGGAGGTTAATGAAAGGGATAATTTTTTTTACAAAACCATGATGGATATAGTGGAATGAACATATAGACGTAATTTCCACTTGCAATACAGAAATCAACCCAATGATTCCAAGAACTAGGTTATATCTAAAGTACAAGAAGCATTTTCAGAGCGATGGTCAATGAGACTTGTCAGAATTGCAATAGAAAAAACATACAAAAACAAAAAAGAATCACTCAAAAAGTAATATTCCTAAAAAATATTTTCTAGAATATGGATATATTACTACAAATAATTCCTTTATTAATATCAATTTTGTTATATTTAGTTTTCATATATCAATACAGAAATAGTTTATTGTCATGTTACTTTTTTTAGGAAGATTATGAAAATCACAAAGGATCAATGAGCCGATATCCAAAACATGCTAGTAGGAATATCCAAAAGAGTGTACAAGGAGATGGTAAAAGAAATGGACATAATTGCATCACAAGATGAGCCATATAAACAACAACGTGCTTCAAATGTATGAAATCATTGAATTTTTCTATTAGGTACATATAAATAAACAATTTGGGATCAAATATTAATTTTGAAGTGTTTTCTTGTAGAAAAGAAATCAAAATGGAACCCATTCAACTCATAAAACAAAACGACAAGGAAGAAAATGGTGGATACCAATGTTTGTGAGTAATTTTTATTTCCTTTTAAAAAATTAAGATTTCATTTTTTTATATTTTAAGTTGTTTTACAATATTCATCCTTGAATGTCTTCAAACATGTGATAACATAAAAAGAAGATCCATCGAAAGAATATATTGACATTGGGTTAATTATGGGTTGTGAGTATACGTTGACATATAAAAAATTAATTGTGGAATTTGTAAGTATCTATGTTTTTTTACTTATGTCATTTTATAATTAATGTAACAAAAAAATTCATTTATATTAAATCTATGATTTATTATAGGGTATAAAACTTGTAGGAAACAAATTATAGAAATGTCCCAATAGAATAGTTGTTGACATAATGCATGAGATTTGGTTTTGTAAGAATGTGTATCATTCCTGAGGAAATTTTTTGTATGGTATGTCACTTTTCAATTTACATTCATGTATATTATGTATTTCAATTTTCATTATTCTCACTAATGTAGATACACCCATTACACTTTATTTTTACTTTTCTAGATTAAATGTGAAGAAGAGAAAAACAATCGAGGCAATCAACAAAACATTCAAAAAAATAACCAAAGTAATGAAAGTAGCTCGAGCACTGAGAACAGTTCCATTGAAGAATGATGATAAATATATTTGGATATCAATGCAAGTTGTTGCATTTTTTGAAATAATTTTCTATGAAAATTAGACATTTTATTTAATGTAATGAACATAGTGTTCCAATTGAAAGACAAGGAGTGACTAATAAGTGTTTCATTTTGTATGAAAAAGAGTCTCTTATTCATATATAATAAAATATGTTTTATTTTATTGTGTTTCCCCATGTTGTTGTGAAATGTTACATCCTTGATTAACTATATGGATGATTAAATATTATAATGAAGAGATGGGAAATATGATGATATAACAAATTGATCCAAACATCATATCCAAATTCTCTACTCAAAATTTAATTTATATGAATACTATTATAAAATATATGTCAATTTTTTATGAACAATGGAATTAAAATATAAAAATAATTTCATTGTCACAGGTTGATGTTTTTAAAAAGAGAAAGTGAACACTAATGCATTTAATACTAAAAATAATTGGTGCTATAAGAAAGTATTCACCGGTGTTGTAATACAATGAACCTGTTGGAAGATTGGTTGTTGTCAATGATGTCAACCCTAGTCATGGGTTTTTGACCACAAGATTGATAAATGTATTTGGACATGAAGGACAATGCACATGCATATACAACACCCATGAATGGATGGTATACATCATGTTGTTTCTGATGGTATGTGGCATGTCACATGGATCCTCATGGTTGAGGAGAAATGTATTTTTGAATATGACAAAGTGAATTTAAGAAGGAAGTACATGTAGGCCCTGAAGATAATTAAAGAAAAGAATTACAAAATAAGAAAGTGTCGAGCTGGCCCTAATGTTAAAATGAATTGACATAAATGATATAAATAAACATTATTATACATTAATTTTGATATAAGTTTAATTTCATAGGAAATAGGAATTAAAGAAGGCCGGATTTCAAGGGAGGATGAAGTCTTTTGGTGATGTGTTCTAAGGTATGTTATTTTCAGGTCATCTTACCATATTTTCTATAAATTTGTTTCTAGAACGATTCAGATGGTGAAATCGCTATGGTATTGAGAAGACATATCAAGGTAACTTTGGTAAAAATTTCAACTATTGATTCACTATAATTATGGAGATAAACTCTGTGGAAGATAGGGTTTGTGACCAGTCCTGAAGCTAGTCAATAAGCAGGTGTTCCAGGTAAAAAAAACATAACTTCTTCATCAAGAATCCAAATGACATGGGACAAATTTCATTGGAAATATTACAGACTTTAGTTTTTTTTTTGCGAGTTTCATAATCATATGTTAAAGATTGAGCACAGGAAATTCTGTACAAGTTCAGTCTCCTGAATAGACCAGAATTGAATAAAGTCTACCATTATTGCTATAACTTATTTTTGGGGAGGATTCAAGGAGTGAAACTTGGAGGAGTTTTAGAGAAAACATTGAGTAATATTATATACAAGATCAGAGTACTCTAATAATTGAAGAATTGCAGAAATTGAAGAAGTCTCAGGAAACATTATCAGGTTCTATGTGATGATTGGTTGATGGTGATGATTTAATGTAAAGTTTTACTATCTCTCATATATTCTTGGTTGGAAGGAAGGGGAAAGGATGGAGAGTTCAACTCTCTCTTGATATTGGAGGATTGTATCTTCCTCTTGGAGGTTTATCCCTCCTTTTACATTTGGAAGCTGTAGCTAACTCTGGAAGTCATTACTTCCCTTGAACAATAACTATTGATTATTTCTCATATATTTTGCATGGTGTATTGTGGTGTATTGGTGTAAATCTTATACTATTGTTAATTAAATATAGTTGAATGGTTTAAGTATAAGTTAAAAAAGGTTTTGAATTGTACTTGATACTGATTCAACCCCCTCTCAGTATCAACATTTGGTATCAGAGAGGGTTACCTTCAGTACATTTTAACCACTAGAAGGAAGATCCTAAGAAGAAATGGAAGACAAAATTCCAACTGGGATTCCACCATTTGATGGAAGAAATTTTGAGTACTGGAGTAATAGAATGGAAACTTACTTGAAAGCTCTTGGGGCAGATGTTTGGTTTTTAGTTGCTTCAGGATACAATGCTTTGAAGAAGCCAAAGACTGCAGCTCAGAAGGAAGCAAAAAGGAGGAACAAATTGGCAATAGATACCATCCTGGATGGATTGACAGATTCAGTGAAATCCAATGTGGGATCATGTGAATCATCAAAATACCTTTGAGACAAGCAACAAGACCTTTATGTAAGGGAAGACACAAAAGAAGTTGAAGCAAATTACAACATCTCATATTTCAAAGAAGAAAATAGAGGTCAGTTCTTTTTCCTTAATTGTGAAGGAGTAGTTCATGTTGAATTTGATTGTCCTCATCCAAGGATTAAAAGAAATGACAGTGAAGAAGAAAATTCCAATCAAGAAGAAGAAAATCATGAAGAAAAAATTATTCAACAAGAAAATGAGAATCTTAAAAAATTGAAGCATGTTGAGATTGAAAATAGAAAGCTCAAAGACATGAAAGGAAAACTAAGAAGTGAATTGGGTAGTTGTGAAAAGACAAATGCAATCTTGAAGAAACAATTAGAAGACTTTGAGAAACTAAGAGAAGAAATCATTTCCTTGAAAAATCTACTCAAAGAAGAAAGAAGAATAGGAGAAGTAAGGAATGACCAAATGAACAAGAAATAAGAAGATTGTGAGAAACTTGAAAAATTATTTCTCTCATTGAGGAAGAGCTTAAGAAACTCTCAAGTGCCAAAAGACTTAACACATCTTGGATGCATGGGTGAAACTTCATACAAATAATATGAAAATACCAACAAGAAGATTGAAGAAAGAGCTACACAGACAGTTCATGAGAAGTGGACCAGGATAATAAAAAGAAGGAATGATTACAAAAGAGATGAATATCCAAGAAGACCTCCTACCTTCAAGAATAAAAAAGCTTCAATCAGTAAGAAGGAAACTACAAAAGAATAGATCATGAACCCGGATGGACTACATCACAAAAAAGACCACTTATTCCAAGGTATCAAAATTTGTTTCTTGGTCATTGTTATACTTGCAAAATTTTTGGACATAAGGCAATTAATTGCAAAATCAATGAAATGAACACATACACAAGAAACATGAATGGTGTAAATAGAAGATATGGAAATAATCATGGATTTGTTGACAGAAGTTATAATTCACTTTCCCCATTGATGGACAAAAGTATTGCATGCTACAAATGTAATTATCTTGGTCACAAAGCACGAGATTGTAGATATATGAATGAAGAAGTCCCTATGCTAACCACAGTATGGAGAAAGAAAGAGATTACAAGCAATGAATATTGTCGAGTAGCATTAACCATTGAAGAATGTAAAGAAGAAGATGAATGGTACATAGACAGTGGATGTTCTTCACACATGACCGGGGATCAAGACAAATTCATCATTTTGAAGATAAATAGTGGCAATGCTTCATTTGGAGATGAATCATCTGCCAAAATACTTGGAGAAGGTGTAGTAGAGATTGGAAGAAAAAATGTAAAAGAAAAGAATGTTCTATTGGTTGAACACTTGAATCATAATCTACTCAGTGTTAGTAAAATGTGTGATCAAGGATACACTCTTACATTTGATTCTCGAAAATGTAAAATCAGAGAAAATAACTAAGGAAGATTGGTTGCAACTGCAACAAGAAGACCGAACAACATATACATCCTAGACATGAAGAAGAGAGAGAAAACAAAAGCCACACAAAAGGATTCTAAGGAAGAAAAAATCCCAAAGACCAAAAATAAGGATGAAGTATTATTGAGTGCCACATGTTCACAGGAAGCTGCCCCAAAGAAGAGAGTTCCATTTTTCCATTAAATTCAAGGGGAGCAGACCTAACCTTTGTCATTGATGTTAAAGGGGGAGAGAAATTTGGATCATGATGATAGGGGGAGCATGAGTGTTGCCATCAATGACAAAGGGGGAGATTGTTGGAAGATTGGTTGTTTTCATTGATGTCAACCCTAGTCA
>JZKD02S2007918.1:161977-188346 GCA_000966675.3 Picea glauca | reverse complement strand
CATTTGCTGGATAATAATAAAGGAAGGACCTGGCAATTTCTCTAGTGGACATAGCCCACACTGGGTGAACCACGTAAATCTGTGTCTCTCTTGTATTGTGTGTCTTCTATGTTTTTTTTCTGCATTTGTTTTATTTTATTTCTCCGTGGTCTTGTTTTTCTAACATGTTCTGGGTAAAACAATCATAACTTCTTCATTGAGAATCGAAATGATGTGGGACAAATTTCATTGGAAAGAGTACAGACTTTAGTTTCATGTGTGCGAGTGTTAGAATCAGATGTTAAATATTGAGTGTGGGTAATTATGTACAAGTTTGGTCTCCTGTTTAGACTAGAATTGAATAAAGTCTACCATTCTTTCTATAACTTCTTTTTGGGGAGGATTCAAGGAGAGAAACATGGAGGATTTTCAAAGAATACATTGAGTAATATTATATATAGGATCAGAGTACTCTAAGTACTGATTAATTGCATAAATTGAATAAGTCTCAAGAAGAATTATTAGGTTCTATGTGATGATTGGTTGATGGTGATGATTTAATGTAAATTTTTATCATCTCGCACATATTCTTGGGTGGAAGGAAGGGGCAAGAATGGAGAGTTAAACTCTATCTTGATATTGGAGGATTGTATCTTCCTCTTGGAGGTTTATCCCTCCCTTTATATTTGGAAGCTATATCTACCTTTGGAAGTCATTACTTCCCTTGAACAATAACTATTGATTATTTCTCATATATTGTGCATGGTGTATCGTGGTGTATTGGTGTAACTCTTATACTATTGTTCATTTCTCATTGGATATAGTTGAATGATTTAAGTATAAGTTGAAAAAGGTTTTAAATTGTACTTGATACCGATTCACCCTCCTCTCAGTATCAACAGAACCAACACTTAATGTAATACTCTTTTAACAACAACAATTATAATAATAAAAATGTGCCTTCTTATGCGTTTAATTAAAACAACACACCAATGCTTTTGTATCGGACTTTTGGATTGATGCATTCTAAATTTCATGCATTGGTCAAGCTTGTCTTGTAACGCACCAGTGCATGGTATCATGGATTCAACCAGTGAAATGTTATTATTAAATAACCCATGACTTATTATTTAGAAAAGAACATGTTCCCTGACATTATTTTTACTTCCCTGGTGATTTCGATGAAATGTAAGCACTGGTGCTTTAAGTTTGAGATCGCACTAGTGCGTATACACCATGAAGTGCACCTCCTAAAAGAACATCTGCTAAAACCTACGACAACCCATATTTTTTTAGTTATAATAAAATTATGTTATAATCTGTGCAAAAAAATCCACTACCAAAAAAAAATGTTTTAGTGGATATTTTTTTTACAATTTTTGCCAATTTCGCAACACTAAAAACCTCCGCTACAAGGCATTTTCCTTGTAGTGACTCTTAATACTGACAAGACTAAGGTCATGATAATTAAATCCAATAATATCACTTATTATACCATCGTATATGACAACAACAACTTGGATGAAGTGACTTCATACAAATATCTTGGAATCAATATCCATCACAAGCTCAACTAGAATTACAACATTGAGAAAAGGATTATTGGGGGATGGAAAGATTATTATAGGCTTCAAAACAATTGTCATTCATTCGATACATGGATATGGGATAAGAATAAAATTATCTTTGAGACTCTTATTATACCTGTTATTTTATATGGATGTGAAGTCTGCGGATGCAGTACCTCTCATGAATCTTGGAGAAAGATAAAGTAAATCCAAAAGAACTTTATAACCTATAGTCTCAAAATTGAAGGAAATACACCCTATCCCATCCTCCTCTTAGAGGAAATCATTTCCCCCATTTAGAGCACAACTATGAATAGATACCTAATGTATAAGAACAATTTAAAGGACATGGAAGACAATATGCTTCCTAAAATTTATTCAAAATCCATTCGCAACCACTTTTGACTCAAGCAAGTATGGCATATAGATGCCTAGTCTTGGATAATACATTGGGGATTCATGGAAGAGACCGTTTTGTAGAAGAAGGATACTGTTAAAAATATCACTAAATCAAAATTTAAGGAGAAAATGTGGTGTGATAAAGAGTGAGGAAGAAAGAAAATTAAGGTATTATAAGGATGTAATCAACCCTAATCTATAAGATCAAAATTTTCTCTTTGTTTTGACAAGTGTAAAGAAAAAAATAATCATTTCTAAGATAAGAACAAATACTCATGAGCTCCATAGTGAAACTAGGAGTTAGTCAATTCTTAAAATGCCATTGGATGAAAGATTCTGCCACCATTGTGACATAAAAAAGGTTGAAGATGAAAAACACTTTCTCTTATATTTTCAGACTATACCCATGTTAGATCTCAATTTAAAAATATTTTTCACACTACCAACATTTGTATCCTTTGAAATCAACAAAACTATGGTGATCTTGGAAAGTTTCTCTTAATTCTTTTCAAGCACAAAAACAATTTTTTAAAGAATTTCAATTAATCCCTAGCCCTCTTAAGATCCGATAGACCAATTTGGTCTTAGTGGACGTTAATCATTATGATGATCATCATCATCATAAAAATATGAAACATACACCCTCATATTTCAATAATATAGTAACCTAATGTAACACCCCCCCTTTATAAAGCTATGATTATGTGTAAATAACCATGAATTATGGTTTCTATGCAATGGCATAAAAACATTGTAAATGTATTATTGTTTAATTGAAATTCCAAAAACTAAATATGTGATGCAAGATCCCTTGCCGTCGGGCTAAGATCCACTACATGATCATTCCAAATTCACTTTGAGCCGAAGTGACTCCTTTGATTCCTATTGGAACCTTCAGCGAATCCATAGGTCCTTGTATCAAGACTCCACCTATGTGAACATACACCAGGCGTGCGATTTCGTCTCCTCGCGGCCTCTGAATATGACCGCCTATATTTTCCCGAAATGAAATTTTGGGTTTTGGGACTCCCTGAGTCCTGATGTTGAGAGCCTCTGCCTTCTCGATCCTCCGATCTTTGAATTACCGAAATGTCGAAATGGTGCTCAATGGTGATTAGCCCCCTGGGCCATATCTCAATCCATGTGACTGCTTTTCCCCATGACTGCACTCTACTTTAGGGTTTCCAATATCAAGAGCCTGACCCTTAGTCCTCAAGATGTCTGAAGTGAAGAATCCTGAAATGTCGAAATGGAGAATTCCTAGCCTATGCGACCACCTACCCCGTGACCACATGCCTCTTTCAAAACTTTGGGGTTTCCAACACCGAAATGCCCCTGTTGCTTGCCTTCAGGATTCCTGAAATCCTGAATCCTGAATATCTGAAATGCCACTCCCCAACTTTCTCCTCCAAGGATTCATTTTCCCAGATTTTTCGTGTGTCGCGATTTCGAAGTTTCAATTGTTGAAGTTCTTGGCTCTCTGTCTGCGGGATCCCCAGTATGCTGAAACCCGAAATCCTCATCTTCAATGCCCCGCTTGTCACACTTTCTTAATTTTAATGGTTTTCTTCCCCAAGAACCCGAACTCCTTGCCTCCGAGAATTCTGAAATTCGAAATCCCGATATGCCAAAATATGAATCGACGCTGTTCTCCTGGAAGCCTTCAGGAATTCCAATTACAGAACTTCGTGAATCCCATTGCTCAAGCTCTTGCCCCCTCGTACTCCCTGTATCTGAAATATCGAAGTACCGAAATCCCGAAACTCCTATCCTCCTTCTCCAGTCCTACTTCTGCTGAGAGATATCAATGATGCAAAGCCTTCCTAATCCAACGGCTCAGATCCTTTCAGGATTTTATGGGTCAAGAGCTTCAAACTCTTACTCTTAGAATTCCTGGTAGCCAGAATGTCGAAATGAAAAAATTTCAATCTATATCCCTCTTGAACCAACAGCTACGATCCAACTGGATCGACGACTCGCATCCTTTTGGGAGATTTCCCAAAACATTGACCGCTCACCATGTGTCCTCCTGTCCGATAGTCACAATGCTTTTGGGACTTTCACTATGAAGTTCCCCAATCTCTTGTCATAGGGATGCCCAAAATGTTGAGTCCCCAATCTCTAAAAATGTTGAAATCTGATGCTCCACTCCTTTTCATATGAGGATTAAACCTCGTACAGCTCCTCCTAGATCTGATGTCTATCGGTCTGTGCGCCCAGATCTGATGGTAGTTGTAGCTCCTTCCTGAGTTTCCACTCTTCTTCCTGAACTTGCAAGATTTTCTTCCTCCAAAAGACCTCACCCTTTGTCTCCTCTGCGAACCCTGTGATCTTGGGTCTTGTCTATGTTCTTAAAGACGTTGTCCCTCCTAAGCTTCTCAACTCTGGACCCTCCAAATGGTTTTCTCAGCCTTTTGATCCTCTCAGCTATGGTTCTGTGTGCAAAGGCACTATTCCTCCTAAGTTTGTTTATTCTGAAACCTTGAAAGGTTTCCTCAACCTCTGTACTCCTTGCAATATCCCTGCAAATGACTTTGCTATCTCTCCTGAGCTTGCCTGTTCCTTAGACATCTAAGGGACTTAATTCTTTCTTCACCCTCAGATGGAGAATTTGATACCCTCTTGGCAATCTCTTACCCAAGAAACTCCTTGTTGAGTCTGCAGGGTGTTCAATAACCCTGTGAACATGCTCTCTTGGACTCTTCTCTATTATAGAATGCAAAGGAATTCTCTTTATGCACACAGGCACCTGTCCAATGCCCTCCTGGCAAAGCCTCCCAGAATTCTCAATGATTCTATCTTCTTCTCTTGTTCATTACATTCACCTGCTCAATGCCCCCTTGGCAGAGCTTCCCCAGAATCCTCAGTGATTCTAGTTTCTTCTTGAACCCACAATGGAGTTCTCCTTTGCACTGTGTGCCTGTGCTCAATGCCCCCCTTGTAGATCTCTATAGAATCCTCAGTGATTCTATCTCCTTTTTAACTCGAACCAAAGTTCTTCTCCTCGATGCAACCCGTGCATCTTCTCAATGCCCGCCTGGAAGAGCTTCTACAAAACTCCTCAGAGATTATGTCTTCTTCTATGCCTTTCCTTTGCATAGTCCTATATCCAAGGTGTTCAACAACATTCAGATCTTTCCCTGAGTTTAATACTTCATCTGGTGTACCCTCCTACCGCATCTTTGTCCAAATTCCACAGAATTGGAAGTGCACTCTATGCACTAGCTTTCAGAACCCGCATTGTTCTATCACGCCCTCTTGGCATGAAGCCTCAAAGAACCCCAAACATGAAATCAAAGAACCCACAGATAACAGAACCTATCTATCCCTGCAAATGCACACTTAATCATACATCTACAACATATAAATACACACACATGAAGACATTCATCATACACATAATAACATTCAAGAAAAACTGCTCTTATTGTATTAATCTGAAAATGCCTCTTTACAATGTGTTTGAGCTCAAACTGCAACAGAGTCTCATCTCTCCTCTCTTGTCTTCTCTAACTCTTGCAGATTTTTCCTATCTCTCTCTCTACTCTATTCACTCTCCCTTTACTCTATGCACTCTCTCTTACAAAATAAGTTCTCAAGATATTTTTACATGCGGGGGGGGGGCGCTCTTTGAGCTCTTCCCTCCAAGATACCTAACCTTTTCAATTACATTAACTTTACAATGAATGGTTGTTTAGTCCGTATCAGATCCAGATCTTAGCCTCACAACCGTTAAAGGCTATCTACATCTAAAGCCATCATATAGGCATGGCCTTTTGGCTCTAACAACCTTACAATATTAAATGCCCTTAATTCGAATTCAAAATATGAGAGGGTTGTCACCTTTCTTCCTTCAATGCGCGCCTTGAATGCACTGAGTGGGTTGGTGCATGGCTAGCTTAGGAGAGGTGCTCCTACATCATACTCCTCTGCTGTGAAAAAATTCATGAGCTCTTTCTCATGAGCTTCCCAGCATCGTTGTTGAAATCCACCTGGATCCCAAATATCTCTTTGGAGTTGTTCATCTATGCCACTGCTCTGTTGTTGCTGCTTCTACTTCTGCTCCTCTGTTGTTTCTCTATCTCCCTCCTGCTCAGCTTCTCCCTACTGGTAGTCTCTTGTGTTGACTTCAACATCAGCTTCATGATCTACTCGATCATTTTGTCTAGCTGTTGCAATGGCTAGCTCTGTTCCTGCCTTCTCCTCTACTCCAATTCCTTTCTACAAATGGGCATATCATCATGATCTCCCTTGTCATCTTCATCTCTTGTGGCCTTGACTTGCCACTCTGCTGCAAATTTCATCTCTGCAGTCTCCTCACTGAGTTGTTTTTCAACTTCTCTCTTTGACAGCTTGACTGTCATCTCTCCCTTTGTGGAACTAAGTGTCCACTCTGCTGCAGACTCTAGCTCTATAGTCCTATCACTGAGCTACTGCTCAACTTCCTCTTTTGACATTATTGTTGCTGCCATTTCTCCTGCTGGTGTATCTCCAGCTTCTTCTAGATGATCCTCAGCTTGGAATTTCCCTTCATTTGTCTCCAACTTGACTTGTTGGATGTGAAAAATTTGCACCATAACCCTTCTCTCCAAGGCTTCAAATTCTTGATACAGATCAACAAAATCTATTCTACCTGCCTCCTCTTCTTCTTCTCCTACTGCAATCTTCCGTGTTTCAGTCTTCTCAGCTTCCTGGCTGAATATGTTGAGCCATTCCTTGAAATGCTCATCTCCTTCTTCTACTTGGGAAAATATCAGTGTCTGCTCCAACTCTTCGATAGTCATGTCTAGTTGTTCTTCTACTATTGTTGAATCTGCAGCTCAGACTCTTGCCTCAACTGGGCTCAATGGAAGGAGTACCCGAATTCCTCCAATCATCAGAATGCTATTTGGATCTTCCTTCTCTATCAGTTTTCCTTGCTAATATGAACTTAGCTCTGAGCTTATCTGCTCTCCCTTTCCCTCCTGGCAATATGGGATTTATCTGCTTCCCACCTTGGCAGTCTATGAGATCCTATAGTGATCTCATCTCATTACCCTCTTGGCAATATGAAATTCCCTCGCTGTCCTCCTAACATTCTATGAGATCCCACAGTGACCTCATCTCATTTCCCTCTTGGCAATTGGAAATTTTTTTTCTCCCCTCTTGGTAGTCTTTGAGATCTTCGGTTGACCTCATGTCATCCTTAGCATCATTATCACTAAGATTCCTCCCAACTTCTGGTTCACATACCTGAACCATTTCCTCTTCATCATCCCCGAGGCTTTGATCATGCCTCAACAATTTCTTTAGTAGCCTTCGCTATCTTTTGGCCACCAATTCCATGACTGGCCAATTTATCCCTATCTTCATGGGTCATTCATAAACCCATCTCAATCCTGTCGCACCCGCAGTGCAAGCTCTTCCATCCTTGCTTTGATCTTGATGAGTTCTTTGTCCATCGCATCCTTTCTTTGCTGCTAATGTATCTTCTTTCCATCATGTGCATGACCTTCAGTAGCCATCTCACAACCTTCTGTCTACCCTCCTGGAAAAATTGTTCCTGTCACTCTACAACTAAGAGATTCCAGCTTTTTCTTACAATCCTCCTGACTGTCTTCCTTGACTATCGCCTACCTACAACAATCACCACAGAGTCTCAGTACTCTTCCTTCTTCTGCCTGTCTCTACAAGCTGCCTCTAATACCAAAATTGATGTGTACCAGAGTATTATTTTTCCTCCACCTCCTTTTGTATACAATGTACAAATAGAAAGTGGCTCTCATGCCAAAAATGATGCAATACCCACTACCCTCAAGCCGAGATCTGCTACAGGATCGTTCCAAATTCACTTCCAACCGAAGCGGCTCCTTTGATTCCTACTGGAACCTTCAGTGAATCCACAGGTACTTGTATGAAGAATCCACCTGTGTGAACATACACCAGGTGTGAGCTTTTGTCTCCTCATGATATCTAAATATGACCGCCTATCTTTTCTCGATATGGAATTTCGTGTTTTAGGACTCCCTGAGTTCTAATGTTGAGAGCCTATGCCTTCTCGATCCTTCGATCTTTGAATTAACGAAACGTTAAAATGGTGCTCAATGGTGATTAGACCCCTAGGCCATATCTTAGTCCATGTGACCACTTTTCCCCGTGACCGCAGTCTACTCCGGGGTTTCCAATATCAAGAGTCGGACCCTTAGTCCTCGAGATGGTTGAAGTGTCAAATCTCGAAATGCAGAAATGGCAAATTCCGAGCCTATGCGACCACCTACCCCATGACCACATGCCTCTTTCAGAACTTTGAGGTTTCCAATGCTGAAATTCCCCTGTTCCTTGCGTTTGGGATTCCCAAAATTCCGAACCCCAAATCTCGGAAATGCCCATCCCCAGATTTCTCCTCCAAGGATTTCTTTTCTCGGCTTTTTTCGTTTCACGATTTTGGAGTTTCAATCATCGAGGTGCTCAAATCTCTGTATGCAGGATCTCCAATATGTCGAAACCTGAAATCCTCATCTTCGATGCCCCACTCATCACACTTTCTCAATTTTGGGGTTTTTATCCCCAAGAACCCGAACTCCTTGCTTCCAGGAATTCCTAAATCCTGAATCCTGGTATGTCAAATTCTGAACCGACGCTATTCTCCTGGACGCTTTCACGAATTCATGTTTCAGAACTTCACAAATCCCGTTGCTCAATTTATTGCCCTCTTATACTCCTGGTATCCAAAATACTAAAGTACCAAAATCCTAAAAATCCATTCCTCCCTCCCCGGTCATCCTTCTCCTGAGCTAGATCAATAGTGCAAAGCCTTCATGATCCAACGGCTTAGATCCTTTCAGGATTTTATGGGTCAAGATCTCTGAACTCTTACCCTTAGCATTCCTGGTAGCTGGAATGCCGAAATGCCTAAATTTGTGTCTATGTCCCTCTTGAACCAATGGCTACGATCCAACTGGATCAACAACTCACATTCTTTCAGGAAATTTCCTGAAACCTTGACCGCACGCCACGTGTCCTCCTGTCTGATAGTCGTGATGCTTTTGGGACTTTCACTGTGAAGTGCCCCGATCTCTTTTCATCGAGATTCGTGAAATGTTGAGTCCCAAATCTACAAAAATGTCGAAATATGATGCTCCACTCCTTTGCATACGGGGATTAAACCTTGTGCATCTCCTCCTAGATCCGATGGCTATCGAGACCAGATCTGATGGTAGTTGTAGCTGCTTCTTGAGTTTCCACTCTTCTTCATGAACTTGGGAGATGTTCTTTCTCCAAAAGACCTCAGCCTTTGTCTCCTCTGTGAACCCTGTGAACTTGGGTCTCACTTGTATTCTTAAAGATGTTGTTCCTCCTTATCTTCTCAACTTCGGAACCTCCAAAAGGTTTTCTCAGCCTTCTGCTCCTCTCACCTATGGCTCTGTACAAAAAGGCACTATTCCTCCTGAGTTTTTTTATTCTGAAACCTTGAAAGGTTTCCTCGACCTTTGCACTCCTTGCAGGATCCCTATGCATGACTGTGATATCTCTACTGATATTGTCTACTACTCAGACCTCTAAGGGACTAAATTATTTCTTCTCCCTCAGATGGAGAATCCGATGCCTCTTGGTAGTCTCTTACTCAAGCAACTCCTTGCTAAGTCTGCAGGGTGTTCAGTAACCTTGTGAAGATCCTCTCCTGGAATCTTCTCTGTTCCAGAACTCAAAGGAATTCTCTTTGTGCACATTGGAACCTGTCCAATGCTCTCCTGGAAAATCCCCCCACAATCCTCAATGATTCTATCTTCTTCTCCTATGCATTACATGCACCTGCTCAATGCTCACTTGGCGGAGCTTCCCTAGAATCCTCAGTGATTTTGGTTTCTCCTTGAATCCATAATGGATTTCTCCTCTGCACTCTGTGCCTATGCTCAATTCCCTCCTGGAAGAGCTCTATAGAATCCTCAGTGATTCTATCTCCTTCTAAACTTGAACCGGAGTACTTCTCCGCAATGAAACCTGTGCATCTGCTTAATGCCCGCCTGGTAGAGATTCTACAGAACTCCTCAGAGATTATGTCTTCTTCTGTGCTTTTCCTCTGGACATTCCTATATCCAAGCTATTCAAAAACCTTGAGATATTTCCCTAACTTTAAGACATCAGCTGGTGTACCCTCCTAACACATCTTTGTCCAAATTCCGCAGAATTGGAAGTGCACTCTATGCACTAGCTTTCAGAACCTACAATGTTTTGTCATGCCCTCTTGGCATGAAGCCTCAAAGAACCCCAAACCTGAAATCAAATAACCCACATATAGCATAACACATCTATCCTTACAAATGCACACTAAATCATACATCTACAACATATAAATACACACACATGAAGACATTCATCATATACAGAATAACATGCAGGAAAAACTTCTCTGATTGTATTAATCTAAAAACGCCTCTTTACAATGTGTTTGAGTTCGGACTGCAACAGAGTCTCAACTCTCCTCTCTTCTCTTATCTAACTCTTGCGGAGTTTTTCTATCTCTCTCTCTACTCTATGCACTCTCCCTTTACTCTATGTACTCTCTCTTACAAAATAAGATCTCAATATCTTTTTACATGCGGGGGGGGTAAGATCTTTGAGCTCTTCCCTCCAAGCTACATACCCTATTCAATTACATAAACTTTACAATGAATGGTTTTCTAGTCCGAATCAGATCTAGATCTTAGCCTCACAACCATTAAAGGATATCTACATATAAAGCCTGTGTATAGGCACCACCTTTTGGCTTTAACATCCTTACAATATTAAATGCCCTTAATTCGAATTCAAAATATGAGAAGGTTGGGGCCTCTCTTCCTTGAATGTGTGCCTTGAATGTGCTGAGTGGACTAGCTAGCTGGCACATGGATAGCCTGGGAGTGATTCTCCTACATCAATATGGGGGTGAAGCCTTGAAGTACTCTCTAGGATACCACTAGAGGAATGAGAGGAGGCACTATTAAACTAAGGACCTCAATCCTTTTTCATATTAATTCCCTCGTCACATATTTCAAGATTAATCAGTTAATGTGGGGGGGTTGGTGTTTGAAAACTCAACCACTCCAATGAATGAAGGTATGGGAAATTTGGCTAGGAAAATTGAAACCCTTAGCCATAGGTATAATAGGGTACCATATTCTACAGCTCTGTATTTACCCATGATTTTCCTTTCGACAGAAGGAAGGGGACAAGTCGAGAACCTTCCAAGGTATCTATGTACAGGATATGCATGAGTTGGGGGACAAGAATAAAATGCATGAAAGAAGAAATAAATATCAAGAGGTGAAAGATCTGGCTGGGAGGGGGGGACTTAGGAGGAGTTCTTAGGAAATTTTTATATAAGAAATGAAAAATAAGAACCTTTTGAAATCATGGAAGCTGTGAGAGGTATTGACTTCCATGTATAACCTCTTGATAGATTAGAATATTCCCGAAGAACTATAAATAGAGGGCACTTGAGTTCATTTGGACACACTCTCACACTCAATTCAAGTGGTGTGCAATTCTAGGGGAGGAGTGCAACTACAATGATTACAGTTGGGTATTGTTCTTGGTCTATGGTTTGGGAATTTATTCTGGGTGTTCTACATTTGGAAAAGGGTGTGCTATCTCTTGGTTATCTGTTAGTTCTGGTACTTCTTCTAGAATCATTCTATCTGTCAAAGGTTACAATGCTTGGGGGTGTTTTCATGCGTATCATTGGGTGAAATGAGAACATCAAATATTTTGACAGGTTATGTTCCCACACTACCTTTAGATAGTGTAGTATCTAGAGGGTAGATCTATAGTTCCTTGGAAAGCTCATTGTGACACGAGTTGCAACTACAACTAGGGTTTCTAAATTTGCAGTTGTAGCAAACCCCAACCTAACTCTTTGGGAACTTCAAGTGATAATTTTGGGCATAATTAGTGGACATTCTAGTGTGCCTTATCTTATCACACTTCTTGGCACCTTCAACTAGCAAAAACGTTAAGGTTGATTTTTTGGGTCAAAGTCAAAGTTTGACTAGTCAAAGTTAAAGTCAAAGGAAGTCATGAATTACACTATGAAGTTACAGAACAAGATATAAGGAGATTCAAATTACATAGAAAGGAAGACAAGTATTGACCTCATCGTTCCTAAGAAAACATTTCTATATATCGTGAAGGGAAAGATCGTGGAACCACATTTTGAAGCACAAAAAGAAACCGAACCTTAGAATGTTGTAGCAATGGAAAATTTCAAGGAAAATGACATCAATTCTATTAGTATCATTGTGGACTCTGTAAAAGATCACTTGATACCCTACATACATAATCTTGACTCATCCATGAAGATGTATGATTCCTTAAGTAACCTTTTTGCAGTCAGAAATATTGGATAGGTGATGAGTCTGAAGAATGAGCTTCATGACACAAATATGACTAAGGATAACCTTGTATACTTATACTTTGCAAGGATTTATTATTTGAGAGATAAAATACAATCCATTGAAGAAGTTATTCCCGAAAAGGAAATTGTGAATATTGTACTTAATGGTCTCTCTAGATCATGTGATGCATTTGTGGAAAGCATGAACACAAGGAAGGAGTTTCCAACGCTTGAATAAATTTGGACCTATTTTGCACAAGAAGAGACAAGGATAAACTCAAAGGGAATATCTCAAAAGGAAGAGGATGATCAAACATATGCAACAAATTTCAAGAGACATGGAGGTAAGAAAATATTTGGTTCAAGAAATAAATTAAATCACAAGAGAGATATGTCAAAAGTACAAAGTTATGGATGCCATGAATATGGCCACTACAAAAAGGATTTTCATAAATTAGCCAAGAAAATAAACGAAGAATACCATGCCTTAGTTGTTAATGATGAAGTACCTTCAAATAAATCCAGGCAAGAAGAAACAAATTTCTTATACTAATCATATCTTGCAGGATATCTTGAAGACACCATGTGACTAATCGAATTCAGAGACAATAACTCTTATGTTGTGAAGGGAATTGGAATCAGGTAACAATATTCATCTTAACAATGTTTTGTATGTTCCTGGTTTGAAAAAAAAATAGTATCTATTTATTTCTTGGAAGAAAAAGGAGACAAAATAACCTTTGTTGATGGAAAATTTCTTGTATGGTATAAAGATTCAAAAATAAAAGATTCTAGATTTATTGGGATTCATGAAGGAAGATTGTATAAAATCCTAGGTCAAAATGGTCAAGCTCTTGTATAAGATGAACTCAATCCTAGTGAGTTGTGGCACAAAATATATTCTCACATTCATTATCAAGCATTTATGTATTTGAAGCAGATCATTGTAGGTATACCAGAGCTACAATCATTACACAAAGGTATTTCCAGAGGATGTCCACTTGCAAATAGCATTAAGAAGTCATTCCCATGTAGTGAGAATATATCTGAGGAGATGTTGGATATAATACACTCAGATGTATTTGGTCTTATGCTAGTGAATTCTCTAGGAGTAACTATTTATTATGTGACATTCATAGATGACTTCTCAATAAATACTCTATTGTACCTGATAAAGAAGAAACATGAAGTATTTAGAAAATTCCAAGAATTCAAAACTGAAGAAGAAAACCTGACACACAAGAAAGATTGAAAGAAACCTTTGATAGAAGAATATCAATCCATCATGAAAAATGATGTATGGTAAATTGTACCTAGACCTGAAGAAAAGTTAGTTGTAAGTTAAAAGTGGGCTTAAAAGATAAAACATGCAGTATATGGGAGTATCGATAAATACAATGCAAGAGTCATAGCTAGAGGTTTCTCCCAACAAGAGGGAAAAGACTATGATGAGACATTTTCTCGAGTTGCTAGATATACCTATATTAGAGCTATCATATCTCTTACAACATCCATGGATTGGAGTTTATATCATATGGATGTAAAGACCTCTTTTCTTAATTGAGTAATCGAGGAAGAAGTATACATAGAGCAATCTCAAGGTTTTGAGGTACACCTGAGAGAAACCCATGTATGTAGATTAAAGAAGGCCCTTTATGGAATCAAGTGTAGAGACTGTTAGTAGTCAATGTAGGAGGGATATAACCTCTGAATTCGATATGAAGGATCTTGGTATCATGTATTATTATTTGGGACTAGAAGTATGGCAAAAGCGTGGTGAAATCTTCCTAGGGAAAGAGAAGTGTGTTGTAAATATCCTTTAGAAGTTTGGGATTATGGATTGAAAATCCATGGAAACTCCCATAGTTACAGATTTGAGGAAGTTGAGAGACTTTGATTCTGATCTAGTAGACTCGTCCCTCTACCGACAGTTGATTGTCTCATTGATGTATTTGGTTAACACCCAATCGAACATTTTCTTTGTTGTGAACATGTTGAGCCAATTCTAGGAGGAACCTAGACATGAGCATTGGATAGATGCAAAGAAAATTTTGAGATATCTTCGTGGGACGCTAAATTATGGTTTGAGATATTCCTCAAACAGTGGCATACAATTGCATTGATTTACTGATCCAGTTTAGGTAGGGAGTGCAGATGACAGAAAGATTACTTATGATTTATGTTTCAGTTCGAGCTTTTCTATGATATGATGGGATAGTAGGAAACAATAAGTATGTGGCACTCAACACTGCAGAAGTAGAGTATATTGTAGCTTGTGATTATTTTATGAAAGTAGTATGGCCTTGTAAGCTAGTTTCTTGACTTTTTGATCAGGTGTTGGATTCGATAGTGATATATTGTAATAACCAAAGTTGTGTGAAGCTTTTAGAGAGCCCTATGTTGCATGACAGGTCGAAGAACATTGAGATCAAGTAATATTTTCTTTGTGATAAATTCCAGAAGGAAGAAATGATTCTCCAATACATCTCCACCAATGAGCAGACAATTGATATTTTAATGAAGCCTATGCCGAAGATAATGTTTACATACTTGAGGGACAAGATGAGACTCGTGCAGATTTCTCCCTTGGTTTAAAGGGAGGAGATGACTTCCTCGGTTGGGAGGGAGTGTTGATATATGGCATCATGGATATTCAATGTGCTAGTGGAAAGACATTATCCCTATGGATAATGGTCCAGGTTGATAGATTGTCGATCTATATCATCCTATTACAACTTAGATATGATGCCTCAACATCATGCTAGTACAACATAGATATGATATAGATGTCCTAAGACTGGTCATGCTAATGCAACTTAGATATGATGCAATAACATCATTCTAGTATAACTTAGAGATTATGCATATGTATAAGTCACATAATGCTAGTACAACGTAGATATGATGCAGTAGAATCATGTTAGTATAGCTTAGAGATGATGCAGATGACTTGCATCATGAGAGTACAACTTAGAGATGGTGCATTGGCACCATCCTAGTATGTGTTAGAGATGACGTGCATCATGCTAGTATAGCTTAGATATGATGTATTTGCATCATGCTAGTATGTCTTAGAGATGATGTAGAAGGTACTCCACATCATGCCAGTACAACTTAGATATGATGAATTCACATCATGCTAGTATGGCTTAGAGATGATATTGTGGAGAGGATAGTTCTTTTAGCCATTGTGGGGATTTCAACATCTATTGGGACAATCATTCTTCTAAGATGTATGTGTGGATTAGAAGAATGGTCCATGTATCGCTCTGCTGAGTGAGTGACTTATGTGAAACACATTGTTGAGTGCATTGATTCCAACACATGACTTATTCAGCAACATGCCCAACAACTTAGATGGAGTATGGCCTCGAGAGATGTTGCAGATAATGATATGATTTGATGCCAGAAGACTATTCTACTACATGGTGATAGCTTATGTATTTATTAGTTGATTGCAATCGAGACTATGTGTCTCTAGACAATAGTTATGTACTATGGTGGTGGATGTCTTCCAATGGTAGTTGTTGTATGTCACTAGATAGTAGTTGTGTGCTACTAGGAGTGGTTGTGTAGGTCCACTAGATAGTAGTTGTGCAATACTATGGATATACATTGTTATGATCTATTCGATATCATTGTAGTAATTGTGTACTACTATTAGATTTCCATGGAGACTACGAGTAATGTTGAAGGTGTTTCCTAGGCTGGTGTTCCAACTAGTAGTGTTGGATGTGATCACCAACTAGATGGATAGTGATGATGATGCTCATGAATTGATCTATGTGATCATGAGATATCTTGTGTGGCTATGATGATTCTACCTGTAGAATGGTCTGGTGTGTTTGAGACCATTATAGTTAATACCTCCATATCTAGGAGGGAGTGTTGATATCATGGTATTTGCGAGAGCTATCAGCCTCCATGTATAACCTATTGATAGATTAGAATATTTCGAAAGATATAGAAACCCTAAACAAATGTGTAGAAACCCTAGAGGAAAAGTCGACTTAGTAAAAAAATTAATATTAAATTATTAGCCTCTAGAAGAAGAAGTTGTCCTAGACAGTTCACAAAGAGAACTATAAAGAGAGGGTGGTTGAGTTCATGTGGACACACTCTCACACTTAGGTCAAGTGGTGCGCAATTATAGAGGAGAAGTGTAGTTGTAGAAAGTATAGTTGGATATTGGTCTTGGTCTATGGTTTTGGACTTTCTACTTGGTGCACTACCTTTGGAGAAAGGTACAATATCTCTTTGTTATCTATTGGGTCTGGTACTGCTTCTAGAATCATTATATCCATCGAAGTTTATGGTGCTCGGGGGTGTTTGTGTGTCTATGGCTGGGTGAAAATATTGTGATATTGTCTATGGTGAAATGAGCACATTGAATATTTTAACAGAACCGCTGCAAGAAAAAAAAATAGGAGTGGGTGTAGCGATCCCTAGTATCATGTCTTGGCATGGGGGTGGCCTAATGATGAAGTGATTAAGCACTAAGAGCCTAAGTATTTCTTATCCCCTATTTAATTGAGTTAAAACAATTAGTTGGCTACCTATTAATGTATTGTAAATGTGCATGTCTGGTAAATGGGATTGATTTAGATTTGTTGGAAAGAACACGTAATTGAATGATATTATTCCTATAGTCATATTTCTAACAATGATTCCTATAAATGGATTCAATGATTGTAACCATCTACCTTGCTACCAAGGAAAAAAAAATTCTAACTACATTTGCACACTACTACATGAGAAATGAGACTCAATACCAATTGATCCCATAGTTGGAGTAGATCTCACACATCAAAATATGAGCCATTACCTTGCTAAAATTTCATTATAGAATTTTGTTAGTCCACAACCACTAGATCTGAAGCTGGAAATAACCTCTACCATTGATCTATATCATGAGGATCTCATCGGATCCTAGCATATTGATGATTAATCGAGGGTCATCATATATACCCGTTGAAATACTATAGTTGTATATCCTCGTAAAATCTCAGGAGGGAGGCCAACATCCGAGGGAACCAGAGCATTGGACCTTGGGGATATTCTATATCTAAACCCCTTTGTAAGTCTCAATACCCTATATCCAGGGACCATTATTCTATCCCTTGGTTTCATGTCTTTATTTATAAGCATAAGAATGAGAGGGAGAGAGTGACGTCTTGTGAACCATGTTGGGCCAACATGGCAGACAAAAGGTTAAGGGGATGACACTTTGCAATGTTTTATTAGTCGATGGAACAAGTGTGGCTCCAAACCAAGAATGGAGGCCTCATATCTACTCCCCTAAATCCTTACTCGTAGAATATTGAAGCCGACAAAAATTTACCATATACATCTATGGAGAAAAGTCCATTGAACCCCAGACTATGGGGAATTTTAGTGTAAAGGAGATCTACAAAGCGTCAAAGTCCCAATGCTCACGGTCATCTAGTGGTGACATGTGTCCTCACAAGGGACAAATCTCCATTTTATATCTTACGGTAAAGGGTCAAGAGTTATAATCCCGAGATTAACCCATTTAATCATCTCATAATCACTAAGATTACATTAATTAATCATCTTGTAGTATTTGGGATGTTGAACATGAAATATTTATCTATATCCGATGATAACCCTAATTATTTATGGAATTAATCTAATTAATTATTCCAAAATTCCTGGATGATGGACCTCAACGGTTTTATCCTACAGGAAGTTAGCAAGGAGATGAGGCCCTGATGTTCGTGATTACCTAGTGGCACCAAATTTCATTACGTGAGTTGTGCCACATGTCATGACTTGTGCCACGTGTCACATCGATTTGGAACATTTGGATGAAGCTCTAGGCCGAAAATGAGTGTCATGAGTTGAATGGTATGGGAACCACATGTCTTTCTAGGTGGGATGACCACATAGGGACAAGTGCCCTAACATTCTAGTTGTATTTTGGATTTTGGACCATTGGGAGGTTTTTAGGAAATAGGCCTTAAAAGAAGGGTCAATGACCAATGCCTAATAGACCCAAGATGATGGAATTCAATGAATAAGAGGTGGACAAATGCCAATGTCATGTTGAGAGAACCTCGGTACTGCAATGACATGTACATACATTCCAGCCTATGAGGAAGGTGCACGTGTTATGACATGATTGGTACCATGTGGCACACATATTTCACATAAGTGGATAAAGGTTAGTGGAGAAAATGAGTGCCACGTGTTGAAGTGGTACAAGCACTGCGTGTTATACCATGTGGAGGATAGTGGAGGGACCACATGTCAGAATAAATGGCTCGTTTTGGATACGGTTGTGTGCCCTAGGGACCAGCTTATCTTGGATCGGGCCTTTTGGGATATATGAGTTAGAAAAAGGGCTAAAGTCCTGATATTATGAGGTTCGAGGTCTCGAGGTTGCATAGTCCCGATGAACCTATGATAGGTATCATCGTTTGGTGAAAGTGGGTCTTGGGACAATTTTGATGCACAATGTTGTGCATGAGAAAGTTCAGGGTCCGATGTGCCAAAGGTCCAATGGCCAGGTGGCAGGTGTCACGTCAACACCACACTTATGCATAGTCAGGAGCAATGCCTTCCAGGTAGAACATGTAAGTGCCATGTCATATGGACACAATGGCATGGAGCCATGCCAATTCCATGTGGAACTATAGAGGCACTTGACCATTAAAGGCCCATAACCTTCAAAGGACCACAACTTATGATCCAAAGATTTGTTTGGAGAAAAATTATAGTGATTATATTCTCTTGCTGAGAAGAAGATGATGGTATCGTTTTCAAAGGGATTTTAAGAAGTTAAGGAAAATAAAAAATTTAATACCCCATCCCTTAAAGGGGTACTTAGGGTGTTAGGTGTGTTACAAGTGGTATGGAAGCAGGCTACAACACTAGGCTTGTATGGGCCATAGATAAATTTTAGGGCTGGTATATTAAGGCTAGAGATCAACCTATTTTAAAGAGCTTTTGTGTTTAAAATATCATTTAATATCTGCATGGGCTCTTTGAGGAGAAGGACAACATATTGAAACTATACTTTGGAAGTTCTGGATGAAATTATAACAGAGGGATTATGTTGTCCCTTTGTCAAATTGATGACTACTCTTACAGGTGTAGGAATAGGCTGATAGGAATTAATGATAAGACTTAAGTGAAAAAAGGATAGAAATAATCAAATCTTGTTATAGGAACTACACAAGTCTATAAAATGAATGGACCATTAGTTGTAAAGGTTCCTATAATTATGGTAATATAGACCCTTGGTAATCATAATTGTTTTTTATTAAAATACTAAACCTTGTGTGAATAAATCCTTATAACATGTCTTATGTAAGTTTGTAAGGTCAATATACTTGACCTATAATGAATGAAAACCTATTGTTGAGATAGTCTAAATGAGAAAAGGAAAATGGATCCTTTGCATTATTGGCTATCCTAATAAAAGAGGTAGAGTAATATGGGTATATGATCAAGCTTGTGAAATCATAGTTGTGTTAAGAAGATGTATATGCTAGTTTCCCTGAAGAGTTGTCTATGCATGCGAATGCAAGAGGAAGACAGTTGGAACAATTCTGCACTATAGACATGGGGGAAATGCTTAGTGCACAATGACATGATGGAATACATATGGAAATATTGAGTATGAATATAACATGCATATGGACCTATTATAGTCTGTTATTAAATGAAAATGTGGTGTTTTCGTAGATGACGTGGTCGGTGATGATCTGATTATAACAACATATGTATAATGTTGATGATGTTGATTACATACTACATAAGGGTAGCATGATTAATGAGAGACTGATACAAGGTGTGATAAATGAAGTCTTGGAGAATTTGTTTTATGAGCAATGGGTCATATCGACATCCATAGGTGGATGAAATCCATACAAGAATGGTTGGGTGTTCTCATACAACAATAAAAACTAATCTAGAAAAAGGTTTCCTTGATAAATATCTATTGACCAAGAGTGGATTAAACATGAAAGGAACATGAAATGATAAAAGAGAAATCAGAAAGAATGACCTTATTTGCTCATTTTTATCTTCTAAAGAGGGAAGCATAATTATGATTATGTCTATGAGAATGGTAATGTGGACGGATGTAAGTTCCCTCCAAGATAGGTTGATGTTAAATCAATGATAGAAAATGTGTCAGTGGAGTATGCGCATGGTATATATATATATATATATAGGGAGAGAGAGAGAGAGGGAGAGAGAGTGAGAGATAATCTAAAGGCATGGTATGATTGTGGAAATAAATGAAATGTAAGGAAATAATTTTACTTGCTAGGATTGAATAAATGCCAGGGAATCATGGATGAGTCTATTTTGAAGAGTCATGATTGTTTCATATTGAATATTAGCCTAAGGTGGGTGTAGCTCATTCCTTCAAAGAAGCTGGTGTGAATTATTGAAAGAATAAATGAGCAGGAAGGCTTTGCTTTCATGTTATAAAGCAAGATGATTAAGCCTTGAGGGTTGCATGAGAGTGATTGTGAACAATCATGAGCTAAATGGTTTTAAAGTAAAGATGCATGAGAGCTATAAAGTGTACCTATGGTAGATACACATAAATTCATTCCGATGCATGTGGTTAAACTGCATGAAAGAATAGTTTGAATATAAACTTATAGGAATAATGTGGATATATGTGAATGGAAGTTGATGGAGTAGATGTGCATGTTTAAATGTAAATATGAAATGCATAATAAGAATGGATACTTATATGCCTTATGGACTATTGGGTGAATATATGAAATAAAAAAGTTTAGGTAGACTCAAGGTTGAGGTCATCTCAGATAGTGATGGATATGAAAAAAGAGAGTTGCATGTTCAAGAAGTTCCTGTGGAGGAACTGTGTGAAGCACTTTGTTTAGAGAATAGAGTTATAATCTTAAGGAATACTGAAATAATAAATAGGGGGATGCAAGGTCTAATTATACAAGAATCATGGATTACATTCTAAAACATAACGCACACATGCGATACATGACAATGAATAGTGACCGAATTGATTGGTAATGTGTTGAATGCATTAGTTCATAATTAATTTGTGAACCAAAATCTTGTTGTTATAGTATATTAATTTACCCAGAAAATTCAATATGAACTTGACTAAGCCTACTCAAGGAAGAGAGTGGGAAGATCCCAAGATGAATAGATTGTTGAAACAAAGAAGGAGAAAAGGTGGAATATTTTTCTCACTTTAATACTTTGATGTATGAGGCAAAGTTGCATACCCTAAAAGAATGGCTGTGAAAACAAATACAACCGGTAAAATAAAAATAAAATAATGAATAGATATAAATGATCTTGTTAAGTTATGTTATGCAAAGGATGTAAGGCCTTGAGAAAATTTCAGTAAGTTTAAATTTCCTTGATTGTGCAAAGGAGTTGGAAGGAATGAAAACTCATTAACTCCTCTCTTGATGGGATGAGAGGATTGAAATGTTGGTTGTGTAAATGATTTTAACATGAGAATGTTGATAACTGTGTGACTGTATAAATAAATTAAAATTGATTTTGTTTTCACTCATGAAGAACATTAAGGATAATGTGATAGAGAACATGTAGATATGCTATAACATAATTGAAAATGTTTTAAATACTATGATACGTGCATTTCTATTTATATAACAACTGACATGGTATTGAATTTGATGATGTATGTTATGTATAGGAAATGATTGGAGTTCTTGAGGAAGGAAAACTACCAATGGTTGACAACCTCAAAAAGATGATAAATACAAGAAGGTTGTTGTTGAAACATTGATGAAGGGACTTCCAAAGTCCCCACAAAGCACCATTCCTAAGGTAAGGTCAGAAAAGGGTGTTGGCATCCAGAATAGGTATGAAAGTGTTCATTCCCATGTGACATGAGGATTAAAATGGATTGGGTAAGAATTCCTTCTGAAATGCTTTTATTATTTGATGATATGCATGTTTGTATAAGAAGGCAGGTAATGGACTACCTAGTATGGAAGGAGGACCTTCCAATATCCTACCATAGTTTCAACAATGGTAAAGAGAGGAAACATGGGTGGAGATGAACATTGACACACTCATTGCAAACAAAGAAATAATGCTTGAGTGCATTCATATGAAATTTTAAATTCATAATGTATGTTGATTTGCGGTCATGATCAACTTAAAGAAGAAAAAATAGTTGTGGTGTAATAATGAATGTGGATAAAGAATCCATATGGAGATAGGTTGGTTGAGAGCCAACACACCATGAAAAAGTGTTTAACATAAAATGTAGTAAACTGGAAAAAAAAATTAATGCAAGGGTGCATTGTGTGTGAATGTTTCCATGGGCATTCGAACATTGATTAAATTTACTTACGGTTGAATTGCATTTGAAAACATTGGAATGCTAATATGATGCATGTGTAAGGAATTATGTTTCCTTTTATTTATATCATTGAATAAGAAGAAAGTGATTTAGTTATTAGTAAGCACAATTTTTAAATTAAAGAAAGTGTGCTAATAAAATATAATGTGCATGAGAACTAACAATTTGTTTGGCTATGTGAAAACATAATTGCGAGAAGAAGGGTCTTGGATATGACTGAAGAATAAGTCCATAAGGGGGACCAATGTCTACTAGTTATGAAAGAGCCAAACTATTATGAGAAGAAAAAGATCATACTTCTGAATCTAGTCCTTATGGGGGATAGATGTGAAATAAAATGTGCAATTTGAAATATGTGGGTGGCATATTTGAACGAAATTTGATTGAAAATTAATGTTGTATCTCACGGTTATTGTATGCATGTGATATAGGTGAGATAACAGATATGTCATGGAAGGACATATGATGGTTGTGAAGGACGAAAAACATGGAAAATGGCTACTATAGTGACATGAGAACCATGTGATAAGCGATGATCCTCATAGAATGTTGTGTTGTATTAACATGGGTTGGAGGGAGACCTTGATATAAATAGTTTGAGGGATGACTCAACTATAAGACTCAGTGAAGCCTTTGAAATATTCTTTTGAAATAAATACTTGACATGAAAGATGGATCAATCAAGGGACTATATAGGAGAGATGGGGATTTCTCAGCCTGGGCATAGAGAGTGAGTGACCACAAGGAATAAGAGACTTCAATAATTATTGTAAATGTTTAGTTGGGAGCATGGAAATAATGGGTATGTCAAGGAAAATAAATGAGCTGAGTTAATGAGATATCCATATGGATGCAGATCCATTAACTGCACAGATAAGTATTGCGCTAATTTGTGAATATTTCATCTTGAGTTTGAACATCAATAAAAAAAAAATCATGAGATTGTAATTGATATGCTTGTTGTTTGAAATTGTTGTAGACATGTACTAAATTCCAAAGAGTATGGAAAATACCCGACCAAGAAGAGGAATAATATTGTTGAGGAATTTGAAGGAAGAAGGCATGGCAGGTGTTGTTGAGAAGGAAGAACATCGAGGATGGTGTTCCTTTGAAGGGGGAGGGGATTGTAACACCCCGCTTTTCTAAACCTATGATTATGTGTAATCAAATATGAATTATGGTTACCATGTAATGGCATAAAAACAATGTAAATGTATTATTTTTTAATTGAAATGCCAACAACTGACTGAGGGGGTGAATCGTTGAAGTATTAGACATGATACCAATAGAGGAATGAGAGGAAACCCTATTAAACTAAATAACCCCAATCCTTGTTCAAATTAATTCCCTTATTCTATACTTTTATACAAATTAGTTAATGAGGGAGGTTGGTGGTTGAAAAACCAACCACTCCAATGAACAAAGGTATGGGAAATATGGTTAGGATAGTTGAAACTATCAACAATAGCTACACTAGGGTACCATATTTTGTAGTCCCATATTAACCTACATGTTTCTTTCTGACATAAGGAAGGGGACATGTCCATAACCTTCCTAGAGAGTTAGGTTAAAGGGATGCATGAGGGGGGGGGGGAGGGAAACATAAATCATGAAGGAAGACAGAAAGATCGAGAAATCGAAGATCTGACTAAAAGGGAGGAACTTGGGAGGATTTCTGAGGAGAGGTATGTAGAATACTTGAAAAAGGAGAACTGTTGTAAGAAAAAAAATGCAGGGGTGGGTGCACAACTCCCTGGTGGTATCACGACTTGGGACAATGGTGGCCTGCTAATGAAGTTACTAAGCATGAAGATTCTATTGTTAGTTGGGGAGGCGAACACCCACAGTCGATTGGCTCATTACATCCTGTAAAAAAAATAATTATTTCTTATCGCCTATGTAATTGAGTTAAAATAATCAGATGGTTACATCTGAATGTGTTGTAAATGTGCAGATTTAGTAAATGGGAATTTTTTCATTTTGTTGGAAAGAACACGTAATTAAAAGATATTATATGTATAATTGTATTTATGAGAATAAATGATTATGAATGGATTCACCGACTATAACCCCCTCCCTTGCTACTAGGGCCAAACAATTTGAAACTACACTTGTACATCACTACATGAGAAATGAGACTCAATAGTCGTTGATCCCCAAGATGGAGTATATCTCATTCATCAAAAGAATAGAGTAGATCCTATTGAAATTTCGTTATAAAATTTTGTTAGTCCATAGTTGTTGGATCTGAAGGTGGACATAACATCTATCGTTGATCTCTATCAGAAGGATCTCGTTGGATCCTAGGATATCGACAATTGATCGAGGGCCATCTGATCTACCAGATGAAATTTAGTAGCCATAGATCCTCTTAAAATCTCAAGAGGGAGTCCAACATCCTAGGGCATCAGAGCATCAGACCTAGGCAAAATTCTAGGTCGAAACCCCTTTGTAAGTCTCAATACCTGATATTCGGGGACCAATGTTTTAGGCGCTCATTCCATGCCTTTAATTATAAGAATACGAACAAGAGAGAGATGTAGTGACTTTGTGTGAATTGTGTTTCCCCAACATGGAGAGCAAGAGGTCAAGGAGATGACACTTGGCATTGTTTGATTAGCCAGTGGAGAAAGTGCAGGGCCAAACTAGGCATGGAACCCTAGGATCTACTCCCCTAAATCCGTAGTCGTAGGATCCTGAAACTGAGAGACCTTATCCATATATCTCTATAGAGAAAATTCCATCGAAACCCAGACCGTGGGGAATTTTAGTGTACAAGAGATCTGCAAAGTGTCGTGGCCCTGATGCCGGTAATTTTTAGTAATGACTTGTGTGCTCACGAGGGATAGATATCCACCATAGATCTTACGATAAAGGGTCGAGAGTTATAATTCCAAGATTAACCTAGTTAATCATATCATAATCATGAACATTATATTAATTAATCATCATGTAATCTTCGGGATGTCAGGCATTGAATATTTCTCAAAATCTAGTGATTACCCTAATTATTTGCGAGATTAATGTAATTAATTGCCTCTTAATCCTTATACAAAGGAACTAAGGGGTTTTATTCTACAGGAGGTATGCAAGGGGTCGAGGCCATGATGTCTACGGTTACCTGGTGGAACCATATGTTGTGACGTGAGTGGTGTCAAATGTCACGTCAATTTGACACATTTGGACGAAGGTCCAAGTGGAAAATGAGACATGTCGAGTGGTATGGGCACATATTTCATGCGAGGTTGCATGACCACATAGGGCCACATTCCCTAAGATGCCACTTCTATTTCATATTTCAGACCACTCAGAGGTTTTTGGGAAATAGGCCTTACAAAGAGGGATGATGAACAATGTATGATAGACCGAAGATGACGTCGTATGATTTCTTTCAAAAAATAAGAGGTGGATAAATGTCAACATCCTGTTCGGAAAACCTGGGTACTCTGATGACATATACATCCATGCGAGCCCACAAGGAAGGTCCATGTGTAAAGACGTGAGTTGTGTCATGCGACACACATATTTGACATAATTGGATAAGGGTTTGAGAAGGAAATGAGTGCCATATGTTGAAGTAGTACAAGAACCACATTGTTCTAGGATAAATTCGTGAGTGCGGACACAGACCAATCTCCACAGATCCACCTGGATCTGGAACAAACTGAGATAGAATACTACTCTTTCCCTAGTTCTAAAGTATTGAATG
>JZKD02S2007918.1:95270-158477 GCA_000966675.3 Picea glauca | reverse complement strand
CATGAACAAGTCTAAGAGTTGTTTTTATTGTCGTTGACATGGACATATGGTTAAAGACTGTCATGAGAAGAAAAGTGATGAGGCTAGGCATAAACCTAGAACACATTGAGGTCATATATATATATATATAATCGACCATACGTGTCGCGCGAGTTATTCCACCTTGTACATATATAGCGTGCTTATCATAATTTATATGAAAATTGTAGGATTATTTTAGTTCTCGATAATAATAATATAGAACAATTAATATTTATTATAAACAAAATATTTCCTTATCCACTTAATCAAAATATTTTTATATTAATTATATATAAAAATAATAATTGAAAGTAAAACATTCAATGTGTACTTCAATCAACATAGAGTTCCACATCACATACATATATAATTTTGAAGGACTTTTTCTCTAGTATGGGCAGGGTTGTGAATTTTTGGGTTTAGAATCCCATGGAGAGTATTGCTATGAGTAGATGTCTAACTTATAAAAACAAGATAAACAACATGAACAACAAGAGGCTCCCCAAAATTGCTAAAAAGAGTAGTCAAAACAATAAGGGGTGAGGATAGCATAAAGACACCAAATCTTGGCTAAATCATTGGAGAATATAAGAAAAGCCATCACGCAGAATACGACGAATAATATTACAAATATTGTCAGTTCTAAATTTAAGGAGAATATAAGGTGTGATAATTTAGAGTGAAGCTTGCAAGTTTGAGTGGCGGGTGGAATTGTAAAGAAGGGAAGTTTCGAGTGCAAGATCTATATGACAGAACACGGGAATGAGATAGCACTAAGATGGAACCAGTGGCCATAAAATTGGGTAAGTATGGAAAGAAAGGGAGGTCCTTCGGGCTCCCTTAAATAGCGGTTTAATGCGTGTTAATGGGAGATGTCCTCGAGGTTTTTGCTTATTAGTGCCAATTTTTTTCGAACGTGTGTTGAGTTGTCACTAGTAAAAGACTAATCAATGTGCATTGGGAAGGATGCGAAGGTAGCGGGGATGGAAGGCAGTGATAAATGCTTTGAAATATTTGTGATGTCGGGTAGAGTGAAGCTTGCGAGTTGGAGGAATTGTAGACCATGAAAGTTTTCGGTGCAAGATATACATCATGAAATTATATATGGTGAAAGTTTTGGGTGCAAGATTTATAATAGCACCAACCCGAGGATCGACGACTATAAAGTTGGATGACTATGGAATTGTAGATCACAAAAGTTTAGGGTGCAAGATGTATATCACGAGGAATGAGAGTTCGGTTGTGCCAACCTGGGAACTGACGACCATAGAATTGGCTAGGTATGAAAAGCAATAGTCAAACTCCCTCAAATCGTGATGAATACATTTTTTTCTTATTGATGCCAATGAACAAACCTATGTGCTGAGTTGTCGCTAGTAAAAACATAATGAATGTGCATTGGGAAGGGCGAGAATGTAGCAGGGATTGAAGAGAGTGATTAATGGTTTCAAACTTTTATGAACCCGGGTATAGTGAAGCTTGTGAGTTCTAGGAGTATGGGGTTAAATCACAGAAGTGTTGGATGAAAAATGTATATCACAGAAGTGTTGTGTGCAACATGTATACGATGGAACAAGGGGCATAAGAATTCGATAGTGCTAAGTCGGGACCTGGTGGTGAGATAATTGACTAAGTGTTGAAAGGGACCGCGGTCGGTCGGGCTCGTGATATGATGATATAGATGGAGATGAGGATCTGGAAGTGGCTAACCCGAGAACCTGCGACCAATCCATGAGCTCGAGAAAGTCAGGTTCAAGTTTAAAGAGATTTTTTATATACTTATTTAAAATGTATTTATATTAATGTATCTTAATAGATTATTTGTGGTCCAAATGTAAACCATGTTCCAATTTGTGGAGGAATTGTAGACCATGGAAGTTTTGGGTGCAATATGTATATCGCAGAATTGTAGATGACGAAAGTTTTGGGTGCAACATTTATAATAGTGCTAAAGTGGAACTCTCGTAAATCGTCATTGAATGCATTTTTTTGCTTATTAATGCCAATAAGTGAACTTGTGTGTTGAGTTGATCCTAGTAAAAACATAATGAATGTGCATTGGGTAGGATGGGAATGCGGTTGGGGTTGAAGAGAGAGATAAATAGTTGAAATTTTTGTGAACCTGGGTATAGTGAAGGTTGTGGCCATAAAGTTGGCTAGGTATGGAATTGTAGATCATAAAAGTTTAGGGTGCAAGATGTATATCACAAAACACAAGGAATGAGAGTTCGGTTGCGCCAATCTAGAAACTAATGACCATAGAATTGGTTAGGTATAAAAAGAAACGATGGTCGATCGGACTCCCGTAAATCGCGGTTGAATGCGTTTTTTTCTTATTAATACCAATAAGCAAATCTGTGTGATGAGTTGTCGCTAGTAAAAGCATAATGAATGTGCATTGGGAAGGGAAAGAATGTGGCATGGATTGAAGAGACTGATAAATGGTTTGAAACTCTTGTGAAAAATGAGGTCTAGGAGTCTGGGGTCGAATTGGAAATCACGAAAGTGTTGGGTGAAAAATGTATATCATGAAAGTGTTGTGTGCAAGATGTATATCACGGAACAGGGTGCATAAGAATTCGATAGCCTTAAGTCGGGACCCCGCGGTGAGATAATTGGCTAAGTGTTGAAAGCGATAGTGGTCCGTCGGGCTCATTATGTGATGATATAGATGGAGATGAGCTAACTCGGGAACCCGCAACCAATCCAGGAGCTCGAAAAAGTTAGGTTCAAGTTTAAAGAGATTTTTTTTTATATTTATTTAAAATGTATTCATATTAATGAATCTTAATAGATTATTTGTGGTCCAAATGTAAACCATGTTTGCATTTGTGAAGGATTTGTAGACCACCGATGTTTTGGGTGAAAGATATATATCGCAGAATTGTAGATGATAGAAGTTTTGGGTGCAAGATTTATAATACAACCAACCCGAGGATCGGTCACACTCTCTTAAATCGTTGTTGCATGGATTGTTTTGTTATTAATGCTAATAAGCGAACCCGTGCACTGACTTGTCTCTAAGAAAAGCATAATGAATATACGTTGAGGAGGGCGAGAATGTGGCGGGGATTGAAGAGAGCGATAAATTTTTTGAAGCTTTTGTGAACTCAAGTATAGTGAAGCTTGTGAGTTCCAGTAGTCCGAGGTCGAATTGTAAATGATAGAAGTGTTGGGTGAAAAATGTGTATCACATAAATGTTGGGTGAAAAATGTATATCACGAAAGTTTTGGGTGCAAGATATATATCACAGAACAAGGGCATAAGAATTTGATAGCGCTAAGTTGGAACCCTGCGGTGAGATAATTGGCTAAGTTTTGAAAGGGAAGGTGGCCGATCGGGCTCATGATGTGAAGATATATATGGAAATGAGGATATCACAGTCTGCTAACCGGGAAACCCACGACCAATACAAGAGCTAGAGAAAGTGAGGTTCAAGTTTAAAGATAATTTTGTTTATATTTATTTAAAATGTATTCATATTAATGTATCTTAATAGATTATGTGTGGTCCAAATGTAAACCATGTTCGAATTTGAAGAGTGTTTTAGGCTCACAAATTTTTCTCAAACCCATAAGCAATAGAGAAAAAAATATATGACTTAACATTCTGTATATGGAAGCATATTCTGAAATATAGGAAGCTGCAATATACGCAGAATATAAAACATTAACATGACCACAACATGTACATGTAAATGAGTTAATTTTAAAAATAAATACAAAATTCAAATAACAACACCAAACATTGAATATCACCATACAACAACCTCAAATATTTATATTTAGATAAATTAGGTTATAAAATACATTCGAGAATATTTCCCAAAATATTTGTCTTGGAATTTGTAAAAAAATATATAGTTCAGTACACATTCTCTGAAATATAAATGTGTTTTCCATAATGACTAGGATTGGGACTGTCACAGACTACAAAGAAAATATGTACAAGAATGAAGTTTGTACAAAGAAGAAAGTCGGCGATGGAAAACAACAAGACCTAGCAAGAAGAAAGAGAAAGTTGTCAGTCCTCAGTTAAGCTTTTTTAGAGTAACTGGATGAAGACAGAAAAATGTGACCGGCATCAACTTACTATGATGGTGTCTCATGCCTTGTCATTTTCTTCCTGATATATTTTTATGGCTTTCCTCGACTTTGACCTTCATTGGTAATTTGGTCGACAACCTTTTTGAACAATTCTTCGATGTAGCTCCTCATGGGTGCCACGTTGATTTCATGCTGGATTTGTATATTGAGGAATTCAATTTCCAAGTCCCTTAGATCAATAGAGAGGTTGTGCAATGCTTCTTGAATATCTTGGCTTTTAATCAAATAATCGACTAGCCAATTTTTCAGTTTTTCACATCATCTTCACCAATTCAAGAATGCCATAGAAATTTTCAAATGATAGTCTTTTATAGATATGAAATTGATCATCAAATGCTTGCTTGGTTACAAAAAATGAGTTGAATATCAATTTTGGGTTTTGGAATTCATTGGTGTTGTCAGCTAGATCTGTCTCAATTAGCTTCTTGAATAGTTTTTCTCTTCTACTTATGGTCTCGCTACATGCTTGAACGATACCATTGAAGTTGTTTACCTTTTCTTTCCAGCATGCATTTAGCTGGTCTATTCAATCTGGGGAAGGGATATCGTCCTGTCTTCTTCTGAATTATGTCATACTAGTAACTTTAACAACAAATGGTAAAACTGCATCGAGGTAGAAACCTTTCTTGTTTTTGTGATCTTCTTGTAGATACTCATGAAAAGCATGCACTCTTGTTCCAAAAGAGACCATGTTCTTTGACATCTCCCAAGATTTTATTATTAATTCCATTCTTCTATTTATATTCTTTTCAACATAGCCTTGGGCTGATGTGAGAAGGCTTGCTGATCCTTTTAACTTTTTCGTAGGTGTGGTGGGCCCGATCATTGCCAAAGGAGTAACAAACAATGGAAGAGGCATTAGAGTTGCCTGTGATTCTTTGTTTCGCTCCTTTAACATGACGTTTTTCATTTCAAGGTGGCTAATAGAGTTTTATAGAGTGTCTCGAGTTGCTAAGTGTATCTCGAAGATCTGGGAAGGGCGCATGTTGCGTAGGTTGATCTCTGAACAATATTTTCCTTTCTTATTCTTTACATCTCTCCTTTCAATAACCAATTTTATGGAATCACTGCAAAAAACAACACTCTGAAATGAAAAAGACTCTTCTTCATCCAATGTATCCGTGCCAATTATTTCCATCTCAGGATTACCCAGAACAATGGTCTCTATATTGTCGTCATCGGGGAACATTTTGTCAATGTCAATTTCTAGTTCCATATCTTTGAGGGAGAGATCATGGATATCAATATCTCCCCTCAGTCCCTCATGTTCTTTGACTATTGTTTTCCATTTTTTTCTCACGGGAAGTTTGCGAGAACTTTCAATTTTTTCAGAGGGAGGGTTCTTATCTCTTCCTCTACATGAAGAACTGTGTGTGAATTTCTTACTTGGGTAGGCCATTGGAGTACTTCTCTGAGATGTTGTGGTCTTGGGTGTGGCGGTGAGGGATTAGGATATTTTTTCAGCCAAGCCTTTTTCATTTATGATTTTATGAATCATTGGTACTAGGTATTGTCTCGAGGTTGCCGATGTTAGGAGCAAGACTTCCTGAGGAGTTATATTCATATTCCTTCATGATAGTGTCAGTGAAAGAAATGTTGGAGTGGCCCGTGAAACTGGAAATCTTGTTCATATTCCTGACCATGAAATCCTCAACCTTCCAAGGTAGAGAGATGAATAGAAATTTTATTTTTTCATGGGAAAAATGGAACGAGTAGATGTACTTTCTTGCGATTCTAGCAAAAACAATTGTACGAGATATGTGACATGGAAGGAAAAATGGATTTTGTTTGGACCCAAAAATCCTTATAACATAATAGTTCTCCATTTATTCTAGTGTGCCCTTCCTATCCATGAAGTTAGTCACCTACTGTGGCAACCGAGGAAAATACTTTCCAAATATCAATTCTTTAAAAATTGAAACATAATCATTAAAGACTTTATAAAAATGTTGGGAAGGATCGTGTCTCCATAATATCTGGTATGATAAAGTTACTAGGTCAAATTCACAGTTCACCTTCTTACACATATATTCTCCAGGGAATGGACAACAATTTGACAGCGCGAAAATTAAATAAGATGACATAAATAATTTATTCTCCCTTGTGTATTGCAATAAATGGGAAGAGATTTCAATGGAAATCAACTTTCCCGAATGGTAGATGGCTTACTCCTTGACTGTAAAATATAAAATATACAGAATCATCTGTGAGATGCTCGTTGCACTATATTGTTTCGTTATCCTCGTGAAAGACCATGAAATTTTTCGGAAAGGATTTTTTAATGCACTAACCTATAATCTGGTCATGTCCCGAGGAGTGACCACTTGGTTCTATAAGAACTTTGGAAAGATGTAGAATTCATTATCATGCTTCTTTAAGAATTGTCTACAATGTTGTCCCTTGAAAGTAGGCATTGGTTCAGGAAGTCTTAACATCTTTCAAAATACTTGAGGCGATAGGGAGACTCGGGAATAGTTCCCCAACTAGATAATCTGTTGGTTCAAAATAATCTGGGGACATAATCTTCTCTTGCAATTCCAGATGTTGAGATAACTTTCTTCTAGGAAGAAGATGACAAGTAGTAGTCATAAGCTTTGGACCACTGAAAACTCTGGTGCTCACGCCCAAAAAAATTCAGGGTAACTCCACATAATTTTTTTTGAGATGAAACCATAAGGTGATGCAAACGTTCCTTTTCTCCTCTTAGTATTTAAAATGAATGCTCGAGCATCATAATATAAAATATGGTAAATCTTGGTTCAATGAATTTTAATGGGAGATGTCCTTGACCTTTTCACCTATTAATGCCAATCTTTTAGATGTGTTTGGTGAGTTGTCACTAATAAAGGTATAATTAATGTGCATTGGGAAGCATGCGACGGTGGTGGGAATGGACGGGAGTGAAAAATGCTTTGAAACATTTGTGGAACTGGGATCCCGGGAACCCACGAATCTATGACAATAGTTGTTGAAGAATCAACTAAGTATCGAAAGGAGGGTACAATTCCTTCAAAAAGTTAAAGTAAATAACATTTTTTTCCAACTGAAGATCGACACACACATAAAAAAAAAAACTAGATGCCATAATATTGACCTATGGCAATTCAATAGTAGGGAGGTTTAGCCGATGGATCCAAATATGGATCACTTCTTTCAACTAGGGTGCATGTGGGGTGCCTATGAGAGAATCTAATTGTTTGATGAAGAATTGTTTATATTGCTACATGTGGCAGTAATTATGTGATAGTATTTAGAATTAACACTCAAGGATGGTAATATAATCTTCCATAAATCTTTGTTTAATGCATTTTAATGGTAGATGTCGTGCAACTTTTCACTCATTAATGCCAATCTTTTCAAAGTTAATAAAAGCGTAATCAATTTGCATTGGGAAAGTGTGCAAATATGGAAGGGAAATCGAGAAAGTATGAAAAGGTGGGGCATTCAGAAGGACGTAGACAGACTCATCGTAGGTAGAGTGAATCTTGCAAGTTCAAAGAGTCTTGGGTCGAATTGTAGATAACAAAAGTTTTTGGTGCAAGATGTATATCACATAACAATGACATGAGAGTTTGATAGAGCGAATTCGGGAACTTGTGGGAAGAAAAATTAACTACGTGAAAGACATTGTCAACTATGTAATATACATGAACCTCGACAAAATCATGTTCAAGTTAGAAGATAATTTGTTTGTATTTACCTAAACACTTTTCATATTATTTTATTTTATTAGTATTCTTTGTGGACCAAATGCAAACCATGTTCAAAATGGAAGGGTGGATCAACATTTTCATATGCAAGCATACTCTCAAATATGCAAAGCTGTAATATATGCACAATAATAAATAGGGGAATCATATCAGCACCTTTGTAGATGATAGTGGGCTAGCACAATATTGCATTATTTCCATGATAATGCCTTAAAAAATTTAAAATAACCAACAATTTCTTGCGAATTCAAGGTTGACAAAAATAAACTAATCATATTCCATAATGTTCTCCCATTAATGCATTTTAATGGGATATGTCCTCGATCTTTCCGCTTATTAATGCCAATATTTTCAAACATTTGTGGTGAGATGTCACTAGTAAAAACATAATTAATGTGCATTGAGAAGGGGCGAAGGTCACAGGGATGGAGGGGACTGAAAAATGCTTTGATACTTTTTTGAACCTGGTAGTCAGTGAACTCGCAAAAATTTGAAGAAATGACTAAGTATGGAAAGGCAGAGTGGTCAGACGGAGTCATCATAGGTAGAGTGAGGCTTGTAAATTCGAGTATTATGTGGTCAAATTGTAGATCACCCAACTTTTGGGTGCAACATGTATACCCCAAACACGGGGCATGAGAGTTCGTTAATGCCTACGCGGGAACCCATGACCATAAAATTAGCTGAGCAAGGAAATGAAGGGCGATCGGTCGGACTGATGATGTCAAGATATAGATAGATATAGAATTTGTGAGTCTTCCACCTAGGAACCCACGAGAATAGAAATGCGACTAAGTATAGAAGTAGAAAAAAAAAGGAGAAAATAATTTAATGCCTCAGACAAGAATACTTTGTCTAATAATTATCAAGCGATAGAAACACATTGACTATGGGGCATGAGCGTTTGGGGCATGAGAGTTTGATAGGGCCTAGCCGCGAACCGACGAGTATAAAATTGGCTAAGTATGGAAACAAACAGTGATCGGTTAGAATCGTTATGTGAAGATATAGATGGATATAGAATTTCTTAGTCCATAACCCTAGGAACCCACGAGCATAGACATGCGATTAGGTATAGAAACATAAACGTATAATAGAGGGGAAGAACAAAAGGGAAAAATCGACAAGTATAGAAGAGAAAAAATAAAGGGAGTAAATAGATTTATTTGTCAGACAACAACACTTGGTATTAAGTATGGAAAGGTGGGGCAATCAGATAGAGTTATCATAGGCAGAGTGAGGCTTGGGAGTTCGAGGAGTCCAAGGTCAAATTGTATATCACCATAATTTTGGGTGCAATATGTATACGCCAACACGGGGCATGGTATGGTGCAATATGTATACCACAAAATTGACTAAGTATGGAAACGAATGGTGGTCGGTCAGATGCATCATGTGAATATAGAGAAGGATATATAATTTTTCACTCCACCACCCCGGGAACCCGCGAGCATAAATATGCATCTAAGTATAGAACCAGAAGCGGATAATATAGGGAAAGAAGAAAAGGGAAGAAATGGTAAGTATAGAATAGGTAAAATAAAGGGAGAAAAGAACTGTATCCATCACACAACAAAAATTAGTGTGATAATTATCAAGCGATAGAAAAAAATCAACTATGGGAAAAATATTTTCAGCCATGGAATATAGATGGATCTCAACAGACTCTGGTTCAAGATAAAAGAGATGTTGTTTATATCTATCTCAACAAGCAATAGAAAAAATATATGAGTTGGCACATTTATATTCAATCATTCAGACAAAGTCATCATAGTTAGAGTGAGGCTTGGGATTTCGAGGAGTTCGGGGTTGAATTATAGATTACTAAAGTTTTAGGTGCAAGATGTATACGACGAACATGGGGCATCAGAGTTTGATGGCACTTATGTAGGAACCCGCGAACATAAAATTAGCTAAGTATGAAAAGGAACGATTGTTGGTCAGAATCATGATGTAAATATATAGAGGGGCATAAAATTTCTCACTCCACCATCCTGGGAACCCACAAAAATAGATATGGGACTAAGTATAGAACCATAAACAGACAATAGAGGGGAAGAAGAAAAGGGAAAATGGGTAAGTATAGAAGAGGAAAAAGAAAGGGATAAAATAATTGTATACCTCAATCAACAAAACTTAGTGTCATAATTATCAAGCGATAGAAGCACATAAACTATGGGAAAAACATTCTCATCCATGGAATATAGCTAGTTCTCAACAGACCCTCGTTAAAGTTAAAAGAGATATTTTTTATAGCTATGTCAACAAGCAATAGACAAAATATATGACTCTGCATTATTTCATGCAAGCATATTCTAAAATATGGCAAGCTCCCATATATGCACAAATTGGACAACATATGCAGATCAAAGTTTTTGTAATCATACCTCTTGGTATTTGGACCTTGTACTATGATGGAGGTTTCACTTCTACTTGTCGATAGTTCTTGTGAGCTAAAAAACATGTGGTGTAAATGACATAAACATTTTTACCATGGCATAGAAGAATAAATAACTGCAGATATTTGTTTCATAAAGATAGCAAGAGTGTAATCTATGAATCCTTACCTTTGATATTGTCGTTGTGATGATGTTTGCGACGATTCACTTGCCATGTCCATGTCACATCTAGTACAATGGATATGAACATGTGTATATTGTTCATACTCGATATGGATGTGCATTAGGCATACACATTGTATTTGTAGTGGCACAACTGGAGTCATACCTTTTGCAAGATTGTACTCCATATTTCTTAGATGTGGCACATAAGGCTCCATCCTTGTGTTCAATTATTGTGTTCTTGTTTCAATGTAGAAATACAGAGAATACAATGGACATGAAAGAGAGATCCTATGTAGGAACACATGAAAAACATATGGAGTACAAATTTATTTATTTCAAGATAGCGACACAGAAAATACAATTGACATGAAGGTAAGTATATACAGGAAGATCTACAGTATCCAAGGAAAAAAAAACAGAAGAGCTACAAACCAGTGGAACAAGTATAGATAGAGTAAATGAAAAACAATTGGATATGGAGTACAGGTAGAGGTATACACCTTTGCATTATTCTTCTACATTTCTGGTTAAGAGTTCTTTGACATGTCTAGTTTTTCTATTTGTTTCAATGAAAAAAAGTACAAAACTAAATGGACATGAACATAAGTTCACATGTAAGGAAAAAACAAGGAATATGTACATACAGTAAATAAAATAGAATAAAAGGAATAGAGTAATAGATAATGTTAGAAGAATGTACCATTTTTTTTTGTTCATCCATGTTTGTGTATATATAAAAATTGTGTAAATTTTTTTTTGTCCAAAATCAATTACAAACCATGGAAAACTAAGACGTTGGATAACTTGGTTTTCTACAACAAGCTAGATAGATATGCTTTGAAACATAGAAATCTGATTTCGCAAAATGTTTGATGTATATCTCATAATTCAAGTGCAATACCAATTGTATCGTTATCAGACCAGTATGTATACAAACCAGGGAAAAATAAGAAGTTGGATAACCTGGTTTTTTGCAACAAGCTAGAGATATATGCTTTGAAACATAGAAATATGATTTTGCAATATATTTGATGTATATCTCATAATTCAATTGCAATGCCAATTTTATCGTGATCAGACCAATATGTGTCTAATATAAAGACATTATATTGAGAAATGGGCACATTCGACCATACATGGTAAATAAGTGAATTTTGTACAAGGTTTATGTTGTCCAAAATAAGGTAGAGACTCTATTTGCACATGTAGTTTTCCAATTCTTTTGTTCTCGCATTATTTTGTAGCATGTCAATATTGAAGTCTCCTACAATGACAGTGGTTTCATTAAGATGCAAATGGTCTAATGCATTGGAAAGAAAATTTAGTATGTTGAAAAATGTTGCATGTAGAGTAGCATAGGGATTTAGTTTTTCAATTTCTGATGCATAGAGAAATACTTTTGTGAGCACCATCTAAACAATGTTTTCTTTGAAATGCATATGCTCAAAAATTGATACATGTTTTTTCACTAATATCACCACCCCATGTGTAATGTAACTCGATATGCAATTGTGATTTGGAAATTGCTTGTTTTGCATGCATAATGTCATGTATGTTTCCTGGAAGCACATAATATCGGATGTCGTTGTGTCATAGTGATTGAGTATATTATCCATGTGTGCATGTAGGTTGTGCATGTTAAGTGAGAGAATTGATACATATGAGTTTTTTTGTATGGATTGGTAATCGTACTATAGATGCCACTTTGTGATAGTCCTAAGGCGTTGCATCTCAATATCAACTTTGTGTTTGACTTTGAACTCATCTTTTGTAAGAGGAATTTGTAAATACAAGGAGTCTATACTTCTAACACGTGACAGTGTTGAGTATACAAGTCCATGTATTCGAATTCCAGTAGGGTCAAATGCAACACTATCAAGTGTTAGTCCTTGCGAACTATGGAATGTACATGCACATGGAATTTTAATTTCAAATTGTTTTCGAATATTCAGTCGACCTCTCTTTTTGATGTCTATACTAGTTTTGATATTTGCAAGATATGTGACCAATCGCGTGCAGTTTTTTATTTATATAGATAAGAAAAATTGTTTGTTTGTGAGTGGCCTATATGCAGTTGATGGAACTTAATCTAGAGGACATCAAGGTTTTATGTTTTGGTATAGCCTTTGAGTATTCCATCTGCAACATTCACCAAGCCATCATGTGAATCATATTTGCAGGCATATATTTCAACCAACATGTCTAATTTCAGAACAAGATGCAAAGGCAAAGTGGTTATATGTTCATGATGTGGAAGATTTCAATGGTTTTCTTCTTTGAGGTCAATTGAATTGATGATTATATCATCGCCAAGTATGAGCGATAACATGTACATTTTATGCATTGGAACATCCCTATTCATGTAGAACATGTAAGGGAAGGATTGACTGATTTGTGCTGGTCACATGCACCTTGAATTGATATATGTTAAGTCATCATGTGTTTGGTTGTTTGTCCGCATTGTATTCATAATTGAAATAAATGTTTCATCTGTTTGGCGCATTGTAGTATGTAATTCAAAGCATTTTATATTGTCTTTCTAGAAGTCATGCGTCATTGTTTATATGTTGACCATAGGTTTTTCAAATATCAAAGAATCTTGGATGGGCTATGCCTGGTAAAGATCCCCACAGAATATCATGTCAATGTTTCTAAAGTATTTAGTGTGTACATGTTTTATGTTTTTTTGTCGGTTGTTAATGGAATAAAAGAAGCGTCTTCCAATCAAATACGCTTCATCTTGTTAAGGTTTAAGATATTATTAGAGTTCTTTGCATCTCACTAGATAACAATAGCATAAGATAGGATCATTGAGAAATACACAATCACAAGAGACACATCATTTATCCTGGGAAACCTTCATGGGGTAGAAAACCCAGTAAAAAATCCTTATTATAGATAGTTATTATAATGCCAAGAGACAACTCAAACAGATACAAAAATTCCTCTCCCAAGAATGCGCCTCTCTCTCTCTCTCTCTTCTCCAGCTGAAGATATGAAACTTCCTCCTCAATGAACAAGTGAGTGTATGTCTAAGTGAGGCGGTAGCCTCCTTATTTATACAATTCTGGCACGTGGGGAAGTGTCTCTTCACTGTCAGGGCCGACTTCTTCTTCTGGGTGTTTATAACCACCTTTAATATATTATGGGGCTGACTTCTTATTCTATCTATTAAAATTATACTTTAACCAATCCGCGAAAGGGGATTTAGTCTTTTAGAATAGACGACATAATCAATCCGCAATAGGGGATTGATCTAATGAATAATACCATAATAATAATTAGAATACACTTTGCAGTTACATTATTTCAACACTCCCCCTTAACAAGAAGGGTATTCTACAACAAGATCAGGCAAGAGAGAGGACAACATCATCAACATCATCTAGTGGATGAGAGGAAAACATCATCAATATCATCTTGGAACATTGACTGGCGTATCTATAAATCATTGAAAGTTTTTCTCATCATCAACATAACACAGAGGTTGGAGCATCATCAACACAACATGGAGTTGGAGTAGCATCATCATCATCCTCATCGCTATGAGGCTAAGGTAACATCATCATCATATTCAACATTAAAGATGAAATAATATCATCATCCTCATCTTCAGCAAGGACTCAGGAGATGAAGTGGCATCATCATCATCATCTTCAACAAGAGGCTAAAGTGGAATCATCATCATCAACTGCGTCGACAGGGATTAGTATAACACTAATACATCCTCATCATTAATAACAACACAAGGTTGATACAACATCAAAAGAAGCAATATCACAACATAAAGGTTGACAACACATCATCATAGCATGAGGCTGGCAACAAATCACAACAATTAAGATGGCACATCATCACAACAATTAATCTAGCACATAATCACAACAATTAAGCTCGCACACCACACAATAATTAAGCTGGAAAACACCACACAACAATGAAGCTGGAAACACCACAACAATTAAGATGGAATCATAAGACAACAATTAAGTTGGAAACACCACAATAATTAAGCTGGAATCACAACACAACAACTATGCTCGAATCACAATACTACACTGGCTTTACGTCATAACCATTAAGTTGGAAGCACAGTATTAGGATGGGTCTTCGTCATAGAAAATAAGCTGGAAGCACAATACTCGACTTGCATTTTATCATAGAAATTAAGATCGAAGAACAATAATTGGCTTTCCTTTCGTCACAATAATTAAAGTGGAAGCATAGTACTTGGGTTTCTTTTCTTCACAACAATTAAGCTAGAATCATGGTACACGACTCGCTTTACTTTATAGCGATTAAGATGGAAGCACAGTACTAGGCATATCTCAGCACAACATCTAGACTAGATTTACATCAGAGTGATTAAGGTGGAAGCACAATACTAGGCATATCTTAACACAACAACTAGTCTGACTTTATGTCACAACAATTAGGCTGAAAGCATAGTGCTAGATATATCTGAACACAACACTAGTCCCCCTTTCAAGGGAGGTCCTTTCGGACTATACCAAGCCTATCTAAAAAGTGCTCGAACTTTACACACGATAGAGGCTTGGTCAATACATCAACAACCTATTCATATGTGCTTACATATTGGAGCTTTATGGCTCCTCTCTGCACCATGTCATAGATGTAATGATATCAGATCTCTATGTGCTTCGACTTGTCATGAAATACAGAATTATTTTTTATCTTTATGCAACTCTGGTTGTCACATAGGATCGTGGTTTCTTCCATCTTAAGGTCAAATGGATCATTCAACAATTTTCAAAGCCATATAGCTTCACAGTTGGCAGAACACACAACAATGTATTCTTCTTCTACTTTACTGAGAGAAATGTTGGATTTCTTCATACTTTGCCATGCGATCATGGCTGATCCCAAGATGAAACAACATCCTGAAGTGCTCTTCCTATCATAGACACTTCCAACCCAATCTGAATTAGTGTATCGACTCAATGTGAAATCATGATCTCCATCATAACTGAGACCACAATCTAATGTACCTTTAGGGTACCTCATCACATGTTTTTCAGCAACTAGGTCAACATGTCTGGGTTCTACTAGAAACTGACTCAAGGCATTCACGGAAAAACAAATATCTAGTCAGGTGTTCGTCAGGTACATCAACGATCCAATGATCTGTCTATATAGTGTGGCATCAATCAATTCTGACAAAGTCTTGACCAATAGCTTCAGCTTCATTTCCATGGGTGTATTCATGGAGTTTCACTCTAACATGTTGAATCTCTTTAGGATTTTTTCTGCATACTTCCCTTGGTTAAGGAAGATCCTTTCTGAACTCTGCCATACCTCAAGACCTAAGAAATAATGCATTATGCCAAGGTATTTCATCTCAAATTCTGAAACGAGCTTATTCTTACATTCATTGATGAGATTTTCTTCTCTAGTTAAGAATAAGTCATCCAAATACAACAACAATATTACCAGCTCATCATTCATAACCTTGAAGTAGAGGTTAGAATTTGTTTTAATCTTAGTAAATCCTAAGCTTGTCAGAAAACTGTCTATCCTGCCATACCAAGCTCTAGGATCTTTCTTCAATCCATATAGAGCCCTCTTCAACTTCCAGACATGAGACTTCTTGTCTTCAACTTCAAATCCTTGAGGTTGCTCTATATACACTTCTTCTTCGATGACACCATTTAGGAAATCTGTCTTTACGTCCATATGGTGTAACTTCCACTTCATCTTAGCTGCAATGGCTATCATGGTTCTAATTGAAGTGTATCTAGCTACAGGAACGGATGTCTCTTCATAGTCAATGCCTTCCTTTTGAGAAAATCCAGAAGCGACAAATCTTTCTTTATGCTTCTCAATACTTCCATCATCAACATGTTTTATTTTGAAGATCCATTTGGAAGATACCAAATCCTTCATCTTCGGTCTGGGAACTATTTCCCATACATCATTCTTTATTATGGATTGGTATTCTTCTATCATGGCCTATTCTCATTCTTTCTTCTGAATGACTTCTTCAAAGAATATCACACATCAAATCCATATAGTTGGAGAATGGCTTAGGTCTCTTCACCTGTCTCATGGTTCCTTCAAAAACACCATACTTCTCTCCATCTTGAATAAGATCCCTAACCCAAGAGGCTTTCTCTTATGGGGGATCATCATATGAGGAGGTTCTTGAAATTCTACTATGTCATGATCTTCTAGAATTTCCTCATCAGCGAAAGTTACAACTTCCCTTACTAGTTCTGCAAATCTGGGAACCTCCCTCGTTGCTTCTGTAGTATTAGGAGCTACAATTTCCTCTTCATATACTTCTTCAAGCTAACATCTTCTTGATTTATTGAGTGCTACATATTCATAAAAGGTTGCATTCCTGTTGATCTCTTACAGGGTATACTTGGTGTTACATACCAAGTCTAAATATGAAATATTGAGTCACGCTTCAAACAAGGTCTGCTTCTTGTTCTAATGTTCAGTCATCTTTGGAGCCTTCTTCTCCTTTCAATCAATATTCATATGAGATACTCTGGATCTCAAGAGGTATCTTCTTCTTCATCTTCTTTGGTTCATTAGTGTATATGGTCATGTACATAGTCTGCTTCATGTCTCATATAATATGTTTCCTTCTGTAACCTTCACTATAGCTTTCTCAGGGTTATCACCTGTGACCTGAAACAAGTTCAAAAAAACAACATGCTAGAATAATATCCTTTTGATAATAATAGATAAATAAATAACATGCATGATCTTCACAGTAGCTCCTTTAGAGATATCATTCGTGGCTTGTTTGAAGCAATGATAAAAAATAAGAGATACACTATGAAATGAGGTCAACACTCTTATAGTGTTGTGATCGAACACTCCTCCATGGTAACATAGAACTAACACACGAGGTTTCTCCTAGAGGAGATGTTATTTGGATTAGGAAAATGATTTCATTAAGTATTTACCTCTATATGGTCACATGCTACCAAGTATAATAATTTACAAAGACTGCTATCTCAACTACAGTGGTTACCTGTAAAGAGGTAGTCATATATTTTTCATGGGTACTATTGAATCTTATCAACTTGATTAATCAAACTTCGAGCCTTGTCCTCAAGAATGAGTGTTCTTTCTTTTCCTCTAAGTCTCCCTCACCCAATATGACGAGTGCTTTCTTCAACTTGTCTTATGTACTAAGACAATATGCTATCTTAGCAGGAAGCTGGGTTAGAGGATAAACTCTATGATCTCAACTTTCAATCCATCTAATACATTGACTCATATTTTGACCAAAGGTTAGAATGAAGGTCATAGCTACAACATGCAACATTGATCAAAATAATGTCATAACAAATAGATGCATATCTGAATCATCAAACCTAGGTTGCATCATTTCTCTGAATGTGTTGCATCTTGAGATCCTTCTGGATCTATGGCAAGAGATTCCTTCTCCTGCAAATACCATTTAAAGATTAATCATTTAAACATGTGTGAGTACATAACTCTGACAACACTTGCAGGTAGAGGCACGATCTGGTAGCAGCGATAATGATCGCCAACTCTTAAAAACTTCAAGGGTGATTGCAACTGCAACTGATACTGCAACTGCAAATGATACTGCAACTAGTTTTGAGACTGCAATTGCAACTACAACTTAGGGTTTTATGAGGAAACCGTAATTTTTCAAACTTCAAATTTTGAAATTCTAATCTAGGGGATAGATGTGCTGAGATGAGGCGAGTAAGCTGGTGCAGTTAGATTTATGAAAACCCAACTTTTACCCCCTCAAATTTGACCAATGGATTTATGGACTCGTGCTTCTAGTTTTCTGGTGCTTCTGGTACTCTCGTACTTTTGGTACTTCTGGTACTCTGGTTTTCTAGTACTTATGGTACCTCTGGTACTCTGGTTTTCTAGTACTTCTAGTACTCTGGTTTTCTGGTTTTCTAGTACTTTATGAAAACTAGGGTTTCACTTTCCGAGAGATCTAGCCACTGAAAAGTTGCACTGAGGATTCCAAAGTGATCCTTGATGAAGGGCACACTTTTCTAGATGTTTTGGGGGATGAAATACTTCTTCAATAAAATTCACTAATTTTCATGTATGACAATAGTGATATTTTTCACTTTCTCTTGTGAACGATGCTCTCTTCATCTTAGCTCTGAAACCATGTTACGGTTTAAGCTATTATTAGAGTAATTTTCATTTCCCTAGATATCAATAACATAATATATGATCACTGGAAAATACACAATCACAGGAGACACATCATTTATCCTGGGAAACTCTCATGGGGGAGAAAACTCAACAAAAATTCCTTATTATAGATAGTCAATACAATGCTAAGAGATAACTCAAACAAATACATAAATTTCTCTCCCAAGAATGCACCTCTCTCTCTCTCTCTCTCTTCTCCAACTGCATCTCTGAAACTTTCTCCTCAATGAACAGGTGAGTATATGTCTAAGTGAGGCGCTAGCCTCCTTATATATATAATTTTGGCATGTGTATAAGTGTCTCTTCACTGGCAGGGCCGACTTTTTCTTCTGGGTGGTTATAACCACCTTTAATATATTCTAGGGATGAATTCTTATTCTTCCTATTACAATTATAATTTAGCCAATCCACAAAAGGGGATTTGGTCTTTTACAATAGCTGACATGATCAACACGTAATAGGCAATTGATCTAATGAATAATACCACAATAATAATTAGAATAGAATTTGTAGTTACATTATTTCAACACATATATGAAGACAAGTTGCAGTTCATCATAAATCTTAGACGAAGTATATAACATTTCCTTTCTAAGTGGAAGAAATTGTTACTTGTTAGAAGACATAAAAAATGTAGAGTGGATTGTTGTTCCACCTGCACTATATGTATCTTTTCCTATGTATGCAACTATTATCCCCTTTGGTTTCATGGGATTAGAGGAATTGTTTGAATCATAGATTCATATAAGAATTTGGAATAGTTTTTTCGCTGTGAATGTCTTTCCTGTCCCTGCCCCGCCTATAAGGAACAAGTGCACGGGAGTGTGCATGTTCAAGCATTTTTTAAGTGCAATGTCCTTTAGATTTTTTTTTTGTTCTCGATTCAACAGACATTTGACTCTGTGGTATTCATTATTTTCAATCAGGAAAGGATGCTTTGTGACTTGAAAACCGAGATTTATACGTTTTTCAATGCCTCCTACTTGAGGACGAGGAAAATTTTCTTGCAAGTCATGGGATAGGCAAAGAGTTCTAGTTGTTTTACAATTTGTGAATGTCTCATCAAGATTGTCAGGGTTTTCTAGTTCATTAACTGCACTTTCTAGACCACCCCATGTTGGATTAACATTGTATGTAAATCTAGATTCATTCGTTTGTACTATAGTCTTAGAGGCAATATACAGAACTTCCCATGTAGGGAAGTTATGTTTTAATGTGTTTTCAATTTGATTGAATGAAACGTATAACAATAGTTTTTGTAGTCAGTATGTTTGTTGTATTTTACAAAACGTATTAGGTTAAGATCATGAATCTGGGTAACACGTTTGTGACAATCGGGTCTCCAAAATTTCTAGCGGCAATTTTTCGGCCGAACAAATGTTTCTTTCGGCCAAAATATTTTTCGGTCGAAAATTTTCACAGTAAATTTAACGGTGCCCTCGAAATTCATGTACAATGTTTTTTGGATGAATTATTTTCCCATGGTAAGCATATTTCGGCTGAAATACTTTTTGGCCGAAATGTTTATTTTTAACGGATTCTGTTAAAAACTAGGTTTCGGCCGAAAAAATATTTCGATCGAAAACTTGAAAATGAGACTGTTTGCAAGAAACTGCAAATTCTCTCCATCTTACTTCATCTTTGGAGGTAGCGGACTCCTACAAATACTCAAAATTTAGTTTGAGAATTGACACCAACATTTTTTAAATTGAATCTTCTTTCATTGGGTATAATTTGTTTTCATTTTCATTGTTTTTATCTAATTTTATTTAATTTTATAAAAAAATCACTGCATAATATTTTTAGGTGAGATTATGATTCGGTGAAATGAAAAATCCATATCTCTAAAAATACACAATGGAAAATTATGAAAAATTTATATTCATAATTGTTAAAATGTTCTCTTCAAAAGAGTATTTTTAGATTTTACTTTTAAATAAAAATTAAGATAGATACAAGGTGTAGAAAAACACGTGTTTAAAATCTGCAATGTTTTCATCTTGGTCAACTTAAAAAAATTCTAGAAATTATAATATTCATTCGTTAGATTAAAAATTATAGTCATAATAAAATAGAGTCTCTGTAGATTGTTGCAGTATATTTCATTTCTTAAAAACATAAGTTCAATAATAGATACATTTTTGTGGAAAACAATAACTCATTATCATTCTTTTCATGTTTAAGGAACATACTGTTAAACAATTGTCAAATTGACATATCAAATCTTGATAAAAAAAAATTGAAAAATAATCATTAGAAATATAACAAAATTATTCACAATTTTTGTTTTTACTGTAAAGTGAAATTTTAAATAAAAAAATACTTTTGTATGCCGGAAGTTGAAGAACTTGTGAAAATACAGTTTTTTTTGTCATAAAACAAGCAAAAGTGTTACCCACCTTCATGATTTTACCCATTACAAATGGGCTTTTTCTTTTTGATATGGTTGCACCATTTGTTTTGTAATTCTATACGAACTCTGCTAAGAAGATATGCTTAATAGGAGATGGACGTTGGAGGTAATAGTCAATAATAGAGCGACATAGCACGTCCTCTGAATTTTCAGGCTCTTGTTCTAGCAAAGACAATGGTTTAAGCATAAATGTGTGTTTCTCAAGTAGATATGTGTTTATGAAGACACATTTCCTTGAAATCCAATTGAGGGGTAGGGAAAGTGCAATGTGGACTCCTTGTTGAGTAGACATTTTTTGAAAATTAAGCAATGTATTTCTAAGCATACGTATCATTTGCATAGCATCAATATGACATATTTCATGTTCTTTGTGTATTCTTTTGAACGCACTTGGCATAGATTTGTCAACCTTTTTCATATATGAGGTACAATACGATGTTGCAGCATATGCATTCAGAACATACTGCACATTTGTATTTTCATACCACATAACTGGAATTTCCTTGGAGAAACTTTTGTTCCAAATATGTGAAATTTTTTGTTTAAATAAAACTATTGGTTGTTTAAGTGTACATTGTATGGCTTGGATGTACTCATCTTTTGTTAGATTTAGCTCTGTCAAGAACTCATCAAATCTCATTAACTCATCAAAGTCTCGTTGTTATAGAAATGCAAACAAGGATTTAAATTTCTCAATGACAACATTGTCCTATAAACTAAGTGGCTCTATGATTCTTTTTGTTCTCATTGGCGGCACATGGAGGTTGTATTTGCAATGTGAAATTTTTCATTTTTTACAACGTTTTGTATGATAATGTCTATGAACTTTGGCAATTTCTGGATCTTAATGATCTGTGTTGCATGTTATGTATTTGTCCACAAGCTGCTCGATCTATGAGTTGTTGTCAGTTCCATAGACCAGTTCACCCTCTATCCACAACAATGTGTGTCCATGCTCACTCCCCCTATTCTAGAATTCAGTCACAAAAAAATAGTCTAATATTTTTCCAAAAATTGTTTCATCATGGGATATCAATTGTCTCAAAGAATTTATTCTATGTCTATAGTAGTGAGTACATGTCACTGGGTCTTTTCTTATGAGGTATTCAATGTCATAATTTTCCAGTGTATCAATTTGTTTTTTCCTTTTCATGTTCTTATACAATGCAGACACTATAGCCACCAATGGATACCAATGATGATATGCACTCGTAAATGTATTGAAAAATGTTGGTGGTCCCAATTGTCGGATCATTGAAAAAAATATTTTCTTGTCTTGCTGCAAATAGTCACAAGAGATGCGAATGTTTTTTAAATCTATGTATCCAATATAATATCATGATTTTTCTAGCTTTTCTTTGTAATTTATATCTTTGGCCAATAACTTTCTTCCTTGTAGCAGGCCTTTTGTTATTTTCACCCACATGAATGACAACACTTGCTCGATTATTATGCTCATTGTTTTGAAAAACAAATTTGTTATGTGATAGGAGAAGTCACCACTTGAATGTAGCAGCTCCCATCGAACTATTTTATGGTAGCTGAATCATTACATGATATCATTGGGACAGGGATCTTCATAGAAAAATGTTGGGAAGTTCATTTCCTTAGAAAATTTGTCCTTGAATATTCCAAGTGGACGTTTCCCCTCAGAAGGTGCGATTTCGACAATCTTGTCTCGAAAGTCATGAATGCGTTGTGAGTTAGTGAATCCATGTATCAATGTTTCAACAAGTGTTTCATTCTCTGATTCATTTCTTGTATCAAATTAACTAGCACTTTCGAGAGTGTGTAGAGATGTCATCCCCCTCTCCAAGAACATTGCTCCAGTTCTTGTTTATACAAATGTTATGTGCTTTGTATAGGGTCGCGGAACATAATTCTTTTAATTCTTTCATGACAACATGCACACACATTTTACCTATATGATATGGATTCTTGTATTTCAAGCATATTTTGAGAGCTACAACAATTTTCATTGTATCACTAATGAATTGTGGCAAGGATTTTTTCACAACATGTAGTTGGATAGAAACATTAATAATTGATCTTGTTAAGCCCATTTGGGGTCGTTTATAGCCCTAGGGTCTGATTTATGAAAATGAAATTCATAGAGACACAAGTCTCTCTTAAAGTTTTGTAAGAGCACTCACATCTAGTAGTGGTGTATTACATCTTATTTGGTCAAGCATTCCAAAGTTTGGTAGTTTTCCATTTTCAAGCGATCGTTTGCATGAAAGACAAATATTACCATTGGAAAATGTTTTATCATTTAGTGTCAAGCAGTGGTATTATGCTTCCAAATCAAGCGTGAAAGACTTAGATTTTTTTGCGAAATTACATTGATCGAAAATTGCACATGCAATGGAAGGAGTGTCTTTAATTTGTTTCATATAGATCTATTTTGGATCTTTCTTCCACAGGGAAGTATGCGTAGAAAGTGTTTGTTGGTTTTCATTGGTAGTAGTGCATGGTGTTGGCTCTAGTCCACGAAATGTGATTTTTTCCTCTCGGTCAGTACCATGGCCATTGTGGGATATCTGGTCGTACCTGTTTCTCTCTCTCTCACACGTATTTGTTTTTTCAAGATGTGGTAGGTTAACTTATGATTTCCACTTGAAACTAGTTTCACTTCTTCACAAGCCATATTGGAGTTGGAATAAACATTTATTATGACCATTGCATCCTCATGGTCTTGATGATGCAAAATTTTATATTCTTTGTCATTCGACATGTGATGTTTGTGCTCAACAGAGAAAGAGAAAATGTGATTGTGTTGTGCGCGAACAATTTTTTTTAGGTTGTGATATGTCAGTTTCTATATAGAAGGAAGCATAGTAATGTATTTTTTTCTCTCATGTATGATATTTCTCAATTTTTGATAAGTCTCTCTATGGATTTTGTTCAAGGTCTATATGACCTCATGACAACTAGGATGATTTTCATTCTGATTAAATAAAGTGCGACGCTTATGCAAATTCGATGAGGTTTGGGTGGCATTGACACTGGACCCTGAACTAGTAGTATTTCTTATACTACCAATGTATTTTTTTCTCTCACATATGACCTTTTTCAAGTTGTGATAAGTTAGTCTAGGTTTTCTGTTTAAGCTCTCTAAGGCCTCATCACAACTGGGACAAGTTTCATTCTCATTAAATAGCATGCAACACATGTAGATTCAATGCTATTTGGGTGGCATTGACAGTGGACCCTAAACTAGTAGTATTTCTCATCAAAGGTTGATAATGGATATGTGTCGTATTAGTTTTCAACGAGATAATGCCAATTTTGATATCGTAGTTTGAACCAATACAATAGTAATGGATAGTGACATCCGACAGGGCCAATCAGACCTTGATATTTACTTTGAATATGATATATAGCCATTTCAAAAAATAAATTCCACCCTCTCCATTTTCTTTCTCATATGGCAATGTCATGTTTACAATATATTGTTCCCAACTTCCAATTGTCAAAATATTTTCTAGCATAAATGGCAAAAGGTGTTGATGCAAGCATCTAAAATCTTGTTGGATGTCACCTATAATTGCATTGCAAAAGGATTGTACAGTGTAAAGACACATCAACTGAACATCGATTTTTTTTTCTAACAAATATCAAATTGCATTAAACATACTATCTCTATAGCTAGATGCAACAATTGTCGCTATCTTCAAGCCATAACAACGTATACGATGCATAATTCATTTCCATTGCGATTCAAGGTCATTACAAATAAGGTACAAGTAAATATGAGGTCCTCCAAGATTGCATATGGATAATTTTCTATAGAGTAGTGATTCATAATGACCACTGACACGATTGGCATCATGGAACAAGATGTAATATGGATCTCTAGATGCATTTTTGTTGAATAGTAGATATCTTGTTTTCTTGTCAATGACCATATTCCAATTGATATATTCAACCACTTGGAAAACCACCATATACAAAATGTATCTCCCCAAAGTCTCCTCTCATGTGCAGGAAGAATTGCAGATGTAGACAACCACATCTTTGAAAAAAATGTAGTGACATCATGTATTCCATGCAACTTCCAAAGAAAATAAGATGCCAATTCGTATTAATATGACTCCAATGCCTCATCGTCACCATTTTTTAAACAACCCAAGAAACAATCTATAAATTTATTGTGCAGGTCAGTCAAGGAATAACAAAAATGCAATAGAACGTGAAATGCATCGAAAAGACAATCTTCTACAGTATACGAGAATGCATCGAATCTAAAAATCCCATTGCTATGCAATACTTTGTCAATTTTGTCATGTACAATGGATTTTGTATCTATTTTATAGGAGTCAACATCTATTTCTTGTTTCATCTCTTAAGCTATGATTTTCAAGATGTTTCTTGGTTATATTCAGTTAAATATATATATATATATATATATATATATATATATATATATATAAGCACAAAACTGCATACCAATTCTACTATGTATCCTTCAACCTTCTTCTTGTCAAATTGAATCCCCCTAGTCACTACAGCATATAAAAAACAAACAAACGTACAGTGAAAAATGAACCAAACAAAAGACATAATGCAAATGAAATAACATTATAAATTTGTTGAGCACAAAGACTCAGTATTCAAGGTATATAATTTTTAAACATATTACACATGTGCATCCTATAATATTTTTACCGGAAAAAGTTTCTTTGCAAGAGATAAAGGGCAGGAGAAAGTCAATACGTGGATGAAGTTTTTGATTCATAGAAAAAAAGCATGCCATGTCACAAGGTTGTGGCAGATGCTTTCCCCCTGTGACAACTCCGAATTCATTTTCTAAACCCCTTTTCATTTCTATTTTTGAAATAGCTATGGCATGATATGAAGGATGTGGAAGTTGGCATATGTCATTCGAAGGGAACAACTTGGAAAAAATGCACAAAACGCATGGTTTCCAGGAATAGAAAATAAGAGGAGAACATTCAGTTTTCTTTTTTATATTTCATTGTAGCTACTGTGGATTTTGTGTCCAACATCGACATTCAAAGAGGAACGAGACATTTGGAAGGGAACAGACTGAGAAAAATGCACCAAACATATGGTTTCCAAGAATAAAAAATAAGAGGAGAACAATGGGAAAAATGCACCAAACATATGGTTTTCAAGAGCAGGGAAAATGAGGAGTTTTCTTTTTTATATGTCATTATGGCTACGAAAAAGGTATGTTCTATAAAGAACATTGAAATTCAATAACAAGGAAAATATTATGGCCATAGCAGTCACATAGAAAGATGTTCTGCATCGAGATTTTGAGCCAGGGATTCCTAATATTGAAAATTCTTGCTTGAAAGATGCAAATAGAAAAGAGAAAAAATGGAATAGAAATGAAACCATGGCATGAAAACCTACCCGTGAATGAGGAATGACAAAAGAGCATCTCCAAACCCTCGAAACTGCAACAACAGGTGCAACTGCAGATGCAGGACCCCAACCTTGAAAAGCTTAAGCAAACAAAAGCAAGCAACAAACAACAAACCAGTGAACAAGCACGAAGAGGTCCAACTGCAACTGTAGGACCTCAATTTTTCAAGGTTGAATCAAACAAAAAAAAATGGTATTGAACAAACCAACGAAAAAACATCAGCCAATGAACGAGTAATGCCGGTGATGAACAATATTGCCCAAAGTCACTGTAGACAACACTGTATCAAATAATCAAAGGAAATAGTATTGTAACAGACCTGTAGAATAAACATTTAAGGTTGTGAGGCCTCTTAGGTAAACACTTAAGGATGTTAGAACCATCGAAAAAATTTAAGAAAGAATGCAGTGTGGCAGGCATGAAAATGCTTCTCCAAGCACACAACACTAAAGAAAAGTCAATAATAATAATAATAATAGTAAATAAAAAATAATAATAGTAATGATAACAATAGTTCTAAATGGAGACTATGTTAAAAACATTTAATCAGAGGACAAAGTAATATGAAAACTAACTATTCATTCTCAAAACTTTTGATATCTAAACATTTCAATATGAATTGTACAAATTCAAAAACACCATAGATGATAAAAACTTTGGATATGCCAACATATAAATCATTGGGAATAGAGAAGTTGGCAATAAGACCGCAAATCTATTATCCAATGAAGTCATGACATATAATGGTTTTTTTATTATATAAAAAATAATGTTTTTATTTATATAGTTCGAACATTAGAAATTATGCAAAAATTTGTAATCAAACGACAAACTAATATAAAGTCAATGAATTATGGATTGCTAAAACTTTGGATATCTAAACATTTTAGTATGAATAGTACAAATTCAAAAATACCTTAGATGATAAAAACTTTGGATATGCCAACATATAAATCATTGCAAATAGTGAAGCAATAAGACTTCAAATCTATTATCCAATCATATGATGACATATATGGGTTTTTTAATTATATAAAAAATAATGTTTTTAGTTCTCTAGTTCGAACAATAGAAATTATGCAAAAAATTGTAGTTAAATGGCAAACTAATATAAAGTCAACGAATTATCTATCTCTATAGTCCATCTACGCCTTTGGTAGGGGCTAATAATAACAAACTCTCAGCACCTATATAGTGAAACTAGGTGTTGGAGAATTCTCAAAATACTATGGGATGAAGAATCTTCCATCTTTGTGACACTATGACCACTGAAGATGAAAACTAGGTGTTAGAGTTAATGTTAACTTAGATTGGTTTGAGATTGGTTTGGATGTGTTATATCTAGTTGGTTATGGGAAGATCTTATCCAACTATAATATCCTATTTATGTGTGTGGTTAAGAGATTCCCTCATGAGTTTGTTAGGGTGTTGAGGGAAAATTCTTGTATAAATATGTATTTGATTGATTAATAAAATATATATAAAATATATAAAAAAAAAATTGCATGATAGATGACTAAATTGATATCAAAACTAATGGATTTCCACTAACTCCCTTAGAAAGCCCAAAAAAATGGTCACGATAAAGACATGATTAATATTTTCCAATCATATTCCAGTTAAATACAAGCGTTGATGGGATTTCACACTCTCCCATCAATGAGAAATCTCTAAGCCATCCAGAAAAAAGTCTTTCGTGGGAGGATGGATCTGAATGTTCGTGCTCAAGATGAACGGTAAATTCTACTTTCCATCATTATATATGATGTAAGGGTAGTGTTAGCCTTTGCTCTCACTGTTTCATGTTATTCGACAAAGGTATTCATACTTCCATTGTCGTCATACTCCATAAATAAAAGTAAACTGTATTATATTTTGAATAAAGGAAATAGATGGAATGAAGTGGGTCTCCCAACAATGATGGATGAAAAAGAACGGTTAGTTAAACCCAAGTGAGGAATTGATTGCTTATCTGCGCAAAGCAGATCCGAGTCAATATCACTCAACGAGCTCCTTTCGAATTCTATTCTGACCTATCTTGCTCAGTGCCTTGCGACGAGTGGAAGAACTACATGCTGATCTGCTGGGAAGATTTTTTTCAACTATCAGTTCTTATTTATGTCTATGGTTGAAAGATTATGTGGGGAATTTGTTAAGTTGTTGAATAAATATATGCTTGATTAATTAATAAAAGATATAATTGTTGTTTCCATGATAGATTGTTAAACAATTTAAATTCTTTTGGATTTGTTATATCTGGTTGGTTATGGAAAGATCTTCTCCAACTATCAATTCCTATTTATATGTGTGGTTAAAAAATTTAATTGTGAATTTGTTAAGTTGTTGAGAAAAAACTTATGATATAAATATATGCTTAATTAATAAATAAAAAATATAATTGTTGTTTCATCATAGATTGATAAATGATTTAAAATAATTCTAAACTGATGTATGTATAAATAAATAAACACACTCCTCCTCACCTTTATCCCTAACATTTAGCATTTTGCCAATGGACTTGTAATTTGGTATACTGCATAAAATCTTCACTTCAAAGTGAAGTGATTGTATATTTATTTTTAAATATATTTGTTACAGTTCTCTCATTCAACTATTTCGCGAAAGTCATATCGCTATCGTTTCAATGGGTCTCTCAATCCTTCTCATGTGTGGTTTTTTGTTACAAAGACTTCGATAAATCTTTTGATAATTCTTCTAATATTAAGTTTTTTAAAGGATGGTTATTACTCTATCTTTTCACTTACCATTGAAAATTTATTCGTTTGAAAAAGGAATGAAAATATATAATTTGAAGATTTATTGGTTTGAAAAAGGAAGGAAAATATATAATTTGTTGATAAAAATGAAATTTTATTACATCTCTTTTACTAAAAGATTAAAAGATTATGTACAATAATTTTTATTTTTAATAAAATAAAAATAAAATAATCATAATTTTTTTAATTAACTTTGATATAAAATATTAAATTGAGTTCCACCATTGTTCACAACAAAGAATGCTGGCCTCTACTTATCAAGATTTGAATCTTTAGTATGCAAAGAGAAGCTTTGCAACCCCTTGGTACAATAAAGTCATCTTCTCTTTCGGAGCAATATGTGAGTGGTTCTTTCCTTGTTTGGAATTGATGCAATAATTTTACTCTTCTAATCAAAATATATAATGTTACATTATAGTATTTTTATTATTTACCTTACATTTTTCATAAGATATGGTTTTCTATTTTTCTTGCATGCGATTCTTTCATCTAGCTTTCAATTTAATATGTATTATTGATTGTATCTACTTTCACAATCAATTTTATTATGAGATTTTACTCATTTGATGTCCAAATTGTCCACAACAATTTGATGAATCCATTAAGTATTTGGATCCATAAACTTTACTCTGATTTTTGTTTGTTTGCATTCAATCTCTTTATTTTGGTAGATAGAGGCCTTCTTTTTTTTCATTTTAATTAGTCTTACAATCGCTAAGTTAGGGTTGTCTCAACTAAAAACCCTAATTTATAGTTATCATTCTCTATTCTACACATAGTTTGCAATTTTTCCATAGAAATCCACACTCGCGTAGATGTTCAATTATCTTATGTGCTCTACATTTTCAGATATTGTTTTAGTCGTTACTTCAAATTTGTTGGATATATACATTGCAAATATTATAAGGAGTAACAATGTCGTTAATGTCATATTAAGACATTACAATACACAAAAAAATTATATATATATATATATATAAATATATATATATATATTAAGAAAGGGGTGCATGTGAAAAAAGTAAAAAATGAAATGATGGTTTCAAACCCATGAGTTTTGGGTATTTTCCCATTGTTTGGGGTACTTTCTCATGGTATTGAGAATTAATTATTTAAATAAGGGACATGTATCTTCATGAACGTTTATAAAAATGATTAAAAAAAGAAATCATTGAGAAAAAGTGTGAGTGTGAAAAAACTCACTAGCAAAGATTGAATTGCAAAATCAATTTCATGTCACCATGAACATTTTGTGAAAAAAAAAATCTAGGGCATTTTAGACCTTGAAATTTAGAAAATACCAAGATTCGATGTTGGTGTAGATGTGGTACACATTTTATATATCGGTTCACTATAATTTTGGATATATTCCTTATGGAATTTAGGGTTTCTGAATGCTCCTCAAATTAGTTTCAAACATGTTAGCATAACACTTTCATTGTAACTTATCTTTTGGGATGTTTCAGACCTTGAAACTTTGCAGAGAAAGAGGAGATATATTGGTGTACATGTGGTACAAATTTCATACGTTGGTTTACTATAATTTCAAACATATTCCCTATAGTGGTTAGGGTTCATGAATGCTCCTAAAATCAATTTCAAACACATCATCTTGATACTTTCACTATAATTTATTTTCTTGGATTTTTCAGACCTTGAAACTTTGTAGAGACAGAGAAGGGATCTTAATGTACATGTGGTAGAAATTCCATATGTTATTTCTCTATAATTTTACAGATATTCCCTATGGATTTTACGGTTCCAGAATTCTCTTGAAATTTGTTTTGAATAGGTTAGCTTGGCTCTTTCACCATAACTCCTCTTCTAGGATGTTTTAGACCTTGAAATTTTGTAGAGACAAAGGATGGATATTGGTATACATGTGGTACATATTTCAGATGTTACTTCATTGTACATTATGGTATATTCTATATGGAAGTTAGGGTTTCTTAATGCTCCTAATATTTATTTCAAACATGTAATCTTGGCATTTTCACTATAACTTCTTTTGTGGAACTCCAAAATGTGAAAATACCATAGAAAAAAGGATATAGAAGTAGCTCAAGTAAAAATTTCATAATTAGGTTTACAAATTTGGATACATGACATGTTTTACAACTTCATTGTTGGGAAGAGGTCCAATGCAACAAGATTTGAGAATGTTACCATTTGGAAATTCAAATGTTCGTGAAACTTTGTAAAGGAGGAACTAGTTAGCAGACCTCGTGAATGCAAAAGTAGTGAGTAGACCTAGTGATGGCATAAGCATCATGTAGACCTGGTGAAGGAAGAAGTAGCAAGCAAGCTCGGTGCAGGCCACACAAAGAGATTGGTGTGTCTTCCTAATTTGGTTCTTGGAAGTGGGGATTTGTGTCTCCAATAGATTGTTTTCTAAAAATATTTCTAAGAGTAGGTTGGTGTCGCTCAAAAAAAAAAATTGGTGTATATTGTTAAGTTGGTGCTTAGCAGTGGGGATTGGTGTCTTCAATTGATTGGTGTCTACAAATATCTCTAAGTGTAGGTTTGTGTCTTCCAATACTTGTATCGTTGGGGATTGACGTCTCTAGTAGGTTGGTTCATCCAAATAATTATAAAGAGTAATCCATCAATGAGTTTGATTAACATGAAAGATGGAAATTCATAACATAATTATTAGGATCATCTTCGGGTTTATCATCAAACTTCAGAATATTTGTGGGTAATTTGGCAAGAATAAATGGCCAAAAAGGAGAGTGTGAAATGGGATCATTCATTAATAGAGACAAGTCTGGTAAATCCAAAGTGGATAAAAATGGCAATTGTCGATTAACTTCAGGATATTGGTAACTTTGAGGAGTAATTTCTGTCAGAATACTAGTAGGACAATAAAAATCTTGTAAAGGTTCATTATATATTGATCCTATTGCAGATTGTTGTTGGGGGTTTTGGCACATATAAGAAGGATTAACTTGTTGACAAGGCATGCCTCCTTGAGGATGAATACCCATTTAAACAGGTTGACTACATCTATGGTTCACGATTCCTGAAGAAGGTTTCCTAGGATTAAGACCTCGGAAAACAGGGTTAGAGGGTCCATCTTGGGTAGTTCTGGAAATGTTTTATCGAGGATTCAGGGAAAATAGGTTTATAGGGACCTGTGTGATGGGTCCCTCCACCTTAAGGGCCTATGAATGTATATTTCCCCCTAGGATGTTGTTGTGTTCCAAGATTCCAATATGGTACTATAAACTGTGACCATAAAAGTTTGACCCATAACATGTTTTTTTCCTCTAGCTAATGGTATCCCCCTGGCCAGAATTTGTGTCCCAACAAAAAACTATGATCTAGAAGGATGTTGACCACTTTTTCCTCTAGGAGGGTTAGATAATCCTAGTGAAATATGAGTAGGATTAGGAGCTCGTCCACTAACATAATTATATACAGGAGGAAGTGATTGACCTTCTCTAGGAAGAAGTGGTGTTCCAATGACATTTTGAGATGTGGAAGAAATACTATCTTGAAAAGATAGAGTTTGTGCAATTGTCATGGCACTATTCAAATGAATAGGAAGGAAATGACCTATCCCACTTGATAATTGACTTGAGATAGTAGTAGTATTACATATTTTTCCCACAATATGACCAAGGAAAATGTTTGAGGACGTGGTGATTGTACTAGTAACAACATGTGTAAGTGGTGTAGTAAAAGACGGTTGGTTGATACCGAATCTATTAAAAATATCACAACTTGAGGAAGTTCACCATAAATGAATAACTAGAGTTCTACTTGGATTTGGTATGCTAGAGGTTTGAACAGGGGTTGTGAATCCTTCATTTTGATTAGGTTGTCTTGATTCCATATTTTCTTCTTCAAATGGCCTTGACGATAATCTAGGATAATCTTTAGTTGCAATTTCTCCTAAATAATTTAATCGGAGTAAAAGTGTAACAAGGGGATTATTTAATAGTGGGTGTGTAGGATGTATAAGAAATTATTGAACATTTGTGATAATTCCCTCCGAACATTCCATCAAAGGACTAGAAGCACTCCCATTGTTAGAGTAATTTTCCTCGTCAACAATATTTCCATGAGAAGAATCTTCTCGTGAATGAGGAGGTATTTCTTGATAATATTGAGGAGGAAATCATTACATACTATGTAAGCAAAGAAGACAACCATAAGGGTAGAAAATTTAAATCCCACTTCAAAAAACATACAACACTCAACTAGAAAACTATGAAGAAAATCATGCAAACAAAACTTTTCACGGTGAATGCATTAGTTGGTGATGAAATCCAACATAATGAGAGAATTGTAAAAAGGGTTTGGGTAGAGAGGGTGGGCTAGTTACATTGTCAACCTCCTTAATGAACTTATTCCCTAGTGAAATTTCCCACACATAAGAACCATGGGTTACCCTCCAAGGAGCCCAAGTGGGTTTGACCAATGTATGGCCTAGGTACAACATAGATTTTCCCCTCCATTGTCACCTTGTTTAGGATCCATAAATATTATGGCCTCTAAGGTTACCACTTACAACACCCAAGCCTAGGGAAATAATCGACAACCGGGTATATATGCAAGCAAAGTGTCAAAACCTAAAATCCCCTTTAGAGGTTCCTTAGATTGAGGTACGACCTCCCAAGTGATCCCCAAGTGTCTAATGACACTTTTTGTAATACTTTCATACCAATCCACCAAGGCCAATGAAGCAAGTTATTTACTCCATTGATCCCAATGTGACCTCTTTATTTACCCTTGTTGGACACATCGAGCACATTGAGAGGGGGGGGTGAATCCGTGTAGGGTTCTTTTTCAAAACTCCATTCACAAAAAATATTATCTAGCAATCACCAATTAATCAACACTCATTACTTTCATTTATAATCAGTTGTATGAGAACATATATAAACAACTTATAACAACAACATATATCATCAATAAGTCATCACCAAAAGGAACACAAAGAACACAAGATGTATGTACAATTTTCTTTTTATTACAGACTACAATCCCTTGGTTATCAACAATAATTGAATACATTTACAACTCAACAAGAGACCCAACTATACAATGCAAGACTCAATTTACACAACTCACAACTGTTGAGAAAAAAAAATTAAATGATCTTACTCAATCATTTTCAAATTCTTCTTTGATAAAAAAAAATAGACGAGAATGTCACCCTATGTTTATAGCCATCAAAAATAATATCCTAACTCACAAGTATTGATTACAAGTGCTTAGTCTAGTCCTTTTATAAATAAAATCTTGTTGGAAAATTCATTATTTCTAAATATAACAGTTGTTGAAATAAATGTAGAGACAAAAGAAAATACACCAAGATGATAATCAAGATAGATGAGACATAAAACAATCATTTATTTCATTCCAATTCACCAAAGAGCCATTCTCTTTACAAAATTTCATCAAGAATTTTTGGACCAAAGTCAAATGTAGACATCCTTGATGGAACATACACAAGGACCTATGACAGAAAATAAAAAATTGAACTCTAAAAGTTGGACCAAGTTACCACATATTGTTGCCCACTTGACTCTGCACAATAGACTTTGTGAGTCATGAAAACTAATTCACAAATAGACAAGTCTACATAGACTATCAAAGATAGATCAACACCTCTGAAAAACAAGTGTCTGAATGATGTAATTCATCCTTGAATCTTGTTGTCTACAATAAGACCCTGCCATCAGAAAAATGAATTAGGCTTGTGATAAATTAAGGAATGAATGAAAAATGAACTATCTCAACATAAACTCAAAGAGAAAACCTTAGTATCCTTCTCCTTCTATCCTCCTCTTGCCCCTCCCTTTCCTTTTTCCTTTAATCAAATTAGAATTGGTTGATGTAGTTGAACTACCTCATTAGTTAAGTTAACTCAAAACTCCACCAAATTTTTAGTTGGAGGGGGAAGTAATAAATCATAATTATGGTTTTAAATAAATAATAACTAGTAGGTGGGACCCCTTGTGGCTCCCTTTAGCTCTTAACAATCAAAACATAACTAGTCAATTAAACAAAAACACACCTCCTTGTGATTCCCATCATCACATTCACATTTGAAAATTATCTCATTCATATTTGAAATTATTTTCAAAAAATATATTACTCATATATCCAAAGAAAACATGTTGTCCAAAACTTCTGAATTCATCTATCATCAATAATAAATAAAATAAAACTCAAAAACCATATTTTTGACTCTGATATGCAATTTTTCCTTGATTGTTGTTGTCACCCTTTGATTTCTATGAATTTGTCTTTGGCTATGTTGAGCCTTTAGGCCTAATTGCATTGATCACGTGAGAAAAATCATCCCTAAAATGCATCTCGGAAGACACAGATTTATCAGAGCCATTGGAGTGTGAGGAAGGGGAAACAATGGCTTTACATTTGTCAGGGGCCTGGTGGGCCTCAGTTTTAAACCTTTCGCTAGCATGAGAGGACTGAACTAGTGAGTGGACAAGTGCATCTTGGGAAATCTGATTGATAGGCAGGGGAGCAGACAAGGAAAAATTGGGCTAGCCATGATGTTGAGAGACTGTCGGGTGGACAATCTCTTACAATCAATCATTTTCGATAACCCTGGTTTGCAATGAGACACAAGAGGGAACGATAATATGAGGGCCTTGTGGAGCTTGGAATGGAGGTCTTTCAAGCCTAGGTTGGACCAATCCTTGCCCAATCCAAATGAAAAATCTAACCTGAAATAATTACCCTAACTCTTGTGAATCAACATCAAAGTGTATGGAGAAACTTGGCCTTCTTGGCCCTCTATTCCAATTACCTCTCCCTCGGTTGTGTCTTCCATGGCTACCTCAGCTGAAAAAGAGCACTCTTGCATGCGTGGTTGATTAGAAAATAGTCTCATTAAAAACCATACATGACAACTCCTTAAAAATATGAAATAGATTTTGGCTCAACAACATATCAGACCCATGCAATGCAATCCATACAAATTGTTTAGCTATTGTTGATGGGAAGGGGGTGAACAAAGGTCCTAGGATCTGCAAAGGGTTTGTATTGTGTGAAAATTGATAAAATGAGAGGGAAACGAAACATGGTTACTGCTAAAAGATAAAAAACAATCAATTGTAATGTAAATGAATGACTATAAAACTAAGTTCTAATCAAAAGAAATGCAATTTGAAACTGTTCCAATATAGACTTCTCTTAACTGTAATTAAATTTTAAGAACAAGGAGTGAAAAATGGATGCGGGAAGGAGAGGGGGTTGTAATTAGCGAAAAGTGAAATAATGATAGGGAAAGAGAGCAAATATTGTTCATAAAATTAATTAAATACTCCATAAAATCATTATATAACAAACATAAAAGTTCCAACACCAACGAAATAGTCATTGTGATCAAATGATCAACTATTGTGTATAATTCAATCAATTTTGTACATTTATCTGGTCACTATTCATAATCAAATATTTAACACGGTGTCATCAAAGAAAGACACTATGCATTCCACAACAACCTGTAGAGGAGCTATGTTCTTCTCATTTATCCAATTAATATTTTAAAATAGTCCCCAAATGAATAAACAATCACTTATTTCCACTTTGTTCAGTGTCAACTAATCAAGCACTTTCTATCAATAACTAAATTGTATTAAGACCATATTTCCACAACACCCATGCTTATCTGTGATAAGATATATGATATTCATTAAAAAAACATAGTGGGCAATGAAACACAATGATCCATATTTTAATTGCAAGGATATTGATTTTCCATTTAACACATAGACAACAATTACCATTTCAATTCATATGACGTGGAATACAGAGACCACTTAACAAAACCCGAGATCAATTCTATGACTGTCATGTCTAACTACTTGAATCTAAACATCCACAATGCTGGGCTATCAATCCAATACAACGAGGCAACAACAACATGCCGGATCTCATCTCACAAATTGATCAAATTAAGAAAACCATATTTTTCAGAGACTCGTGACTCTTTCTGCTAGCACAATCAATATAACATACATAACATATACAATGTATGACCATGCCATGATTACCATGATTGCAATATTCCCATTCAAAAATTTAAAACACACACTTACAACAACTAATAACTCAACCTATCATGATATAAGAACACTACACATATCCATGCATCATGCATGAAGCATCATTGTTCATTAATCAATTGTAAACTAATGTTGGGTTAACCATTCAACAATTACAATGTAAGAGACAAAGAATATGCATTCAATCCAATTCTCAATCAACCAAATTACCATGTTGAGTTTATCAATTCGATTGTCATAATAAACAATGCAGTGACTAAATACCACATCCAATACCACTATCAACATAATCAATAGGGACGAGCTAGAAATCAAACACTGTTGACAATACTCAACAACTCATAACAACCAACAGTATACCCGACATGCCATCTTGGCTCCCTCTATCAAAACTCGAGCTTGAGAAATCAAGGGTTTACTCTGTATACCAACATAGGGAGACTGGAGTCTACTGCCATCATCGGTTGAGAACCTCCGAGACCAACGGTGCACACACAGGGTATACCACCAATGACTTCAATGATAGGGTGACAATTCAGGAGATAGGAGAGTCTATGAAAGAAGGAGCAGAGGCTCCATTTGGGCCTTGTAGCAATGCTTGGAAAATATAGGGTATAACCCTCATGGTTCTCCCAATCAACCAACTAACAACACTGAGATAAAATAGATCCGATAAGAAGAAATATAACCCATTGTGAAACCATTAGTAGCATGAACAAACCCATACCCAAGTGAAACAATGCACAGTGACACAAGGTGTTTCAAACTCAGTAAACACCATAACAACAGACGTCTGGGTATGGTTATAAGAAGGTGTGGAGACTACCAACCAATCCAGAACGATTAAAAAAAATTCAAACGAGACCAATATGGATGAGAGAGGGCCTTCATGGATTCTAACACTCAGAATAATTAATAAAACTATGACTTAACATTATTGCAATCACACCAACCCTTCATTCTACAAAAATATCACCAATTTATACAGTTTCCAGACTTACGAAAAGAAGAGACCCATACATCCCGAGCCAATATTTATTTCATAACTAGAGCATATTCATGGATGGAGAAAATACATACCTATAACTAAGAGCACCTTAAAAACTCAAGATTGGTTGAGAAATTCTTCCTCTGCTTGAAAGTTGGAGCCTAACCACAACAAATCGTAGGTGAACAATTTCCAAGATAGGGTGACGGATAATGGAATGAGTATGAGTGACGTGCAATAAACACATGTTACCTCCACCCCCACTCATTGAATTCCTTATTACACTCCAGTCAACCTTCCATTAATCCTCTTAATAATTTTATGCATTGAACTTAACACCCATCACTTGTCAAACACGCCACCCATATCATATTTAACCATTGCCAACCATGAAATAACACATATTAACCATGTTTCATATAAATTAATAAATCACGTACTTATTACCTTGTTATCTAGGATTAACAATGATCATTCTAATTTCAATGCATATAGGGTAGCATATTAGTATACTATAGTTCCTTCGTTTTTCACTTTGTCATATTTATTTTGTCTCTTTTTCAACTTCTCTTATATAATATTACTATTTTGTATCTTGTGTAGGTGTCACAGTAATGAATCCCAGAATAGATAGCAAGGATAAAAATAGATCACATAGGCCATTATAACATGAAATTAGATCCTATAGAAATCGAAACAAAACCAAGATGCCTTATCCATCATTCATTTGTTGCAATCAGAACCAACACATAATATGCCTTATTCATCGCCAATCAAATTAAGATTTCATCAACCATGTAAAACCATGTAAGAGATGTCAAATAGCAACAAAAAATGAAATAAGAACCATATCAGATCTCCCAGTCTACAAGGGGGTCCCACCTACCTGTACTATATATATTGTTAGCTTATAATAATAGGATTTAGCAATTCTTTGTGGGCAAAAAAAATTCATTGTGATTTTAATCGTGAACAAATTGGTGATGCCACAAGGAAATTTGTTTTCAACATATTTAGAACTCACAACTCATGTTTTCGCAGACCAAGAACAACAGGTCAAGAAGATATAATCAGGAAGATTGTGAAACAGGGGGAAGCTAGCGGATTTAATGGAAAAATGACCTGGCATTCGGGAATAGCTAATGAAAAGTGTCAAGTATGAGGGGTTTTACCACTGTGTTTATAATCGTTCAACCAGAATCGACTCTTAAATTCAAGGATAAAATTTATGGACTTGTTCTCTTAAATTCTCAAATGGATGAAGAAAAGGAAAGAAGAAGTGGGAAATAACCAATTCTTTATAAGACAACAGTGAAGCAGATAAAAAATTCAAGTGTACTTCGGGGAACATCGTAACAGTTGTGTAAGATTAATTTTTATTGACTAAAAATTCTTTGCAGGAGTGTCATTTTGGCAGAACTGATCCAACATATTATTTTGACCAAATTAACTAAAGATGGTAGGAAAAAAAATCATGACAGAAGTAAAATTTCAAGATTAAAACAATAGAAATAAAATGACAGAAACATAAATGCAGTAGGAAAATTTTAAAACAAAAAGCAGAAGTCAAACTATTGTAAAGAAGAAAAAAAATAGTGCAAAAGTTGAAAGCATAGCTGGATTACTAGTATACAGAAAATCCAAACAGCATTAGAACTTTTCGCATTGGTCCCTCATAATATTTCAAGCGAGAACCTTTAGTGTTGTAGGAAAACAATTTCTCCTGTGAATCCTTTAGAATGTAAGAGTTAATTCGAGTAAAAAATCAATTTTGAAAGGACCCAGAAATAACACTTTGAATTCAGAGGTAATTATCAACCCCTTAACATACCAGGTTCATAACAAGCTCAAGATCTTCAAAAACTGAAAGGTGACCACAACCAATATTATAGGAATTGTCAATGCCTAATAATAAAGCTTTGAATTCAGTGACAATGTTCGTACAAGAAAACTCCAACCTGTAAGAAAAATTATGAATTTTTCCTACGGGGGAAGCCAAAATAATGCCATTCCCATTACCTTCATTAGAGTGTGAACCATATAAGTTCATGTGCCACATATCATCATCTAAATCAATTTTTTCCAAAGGAATATTATCCTCCTCAATAAATATGGAGTACACTCCTAGATCCTCTTTGATATAGTTACAGTAGATTGTGGAATATTGTCTATGTAGGGTGAAATCCTTCCCTCTCTAAGAACTATAATGTTCTTACCATTCTGAGGCCCGGGTAAATGTGACCCGTCGAGTGACAGGTATCCACCTGTTAAGTGTTTCTAATCTCTTACCAAGATAATTGAGTAATTTCTTAGAGGCATGTTGATTACTTGAATACTAAGGGTTGTCTTTATTTCAGGGTGTGCGCATAATACTAGGTTACATATTTAATCCCACCTACGGTCATTTTTTGTAGACTATTATAGGAGAGCATGCTTCAGGCATTTTCATTTGTACAAGACAAGCCTAGCTCTTCCATAATAATCTTCGACATCACACCTGGGCCCGAAACACCATCAATGAGGCAACAATGGGCGATCTTATCCATAATATTTACAGAAATATAAAAAGTTTTTTTTTTATAGGGTATCTAAAGTTATGTACACGTACCTTATTTACATATGAATCCTCTTTGTTTGCCTCTTCAGAGAGGTTGGCTACAACAAAAGATTTTCCTTCCGTGAATTGTTTCAAATGCCTATGTTGTTCAACGATGACAACCATGTCCAGAAGGGTTGCATTTTCTTTGATGTTGGCCAACTGATTTAAGATATTGTATTTGGAAGAGGGGAGAAGGGAATTAATTCCTTGACTCTCAGGGACCTTAGGAACTTAAATAGTAGCAGTGGGTGAGGATGAGCTTGGGCTACAAGAATCGCGAGGAGGATCAAATTTTCCCTTGGGAGCATAGGCCTTGTTCCTAGTATTGATGATCATGACATCTTCTAGATCTGTGAAATCTAAGACAATGATAGTAGTTTTTGGTCTTTTACCAAATATCTTATCTCTTGAACTCTTCCTTAATTCACATGTGGCTTCCTCGTGGTGTTCTTCACAAAAATTACACCAACTTCGAGGAAAGATAGATTTAGGCTGAAAGTTATTCTATATTGGACTTCTAAAGAGGGGTACATAAGAGGATGAAGCTCTATGGATGAGAGGAGAGTCAATTACTTTTCTCTCATACACTATCATATGATTGTTCATATCTTGTACTAGCTGTAAGAGGGAAGACATGTATGTATGTTTAACTGATTCTCCATGGGAAAGACCTATTCTTTCAAGTTGTTTTTCATATTCTCAGCAAGTATGCAGAGCGGAACCGAGATTATCAATGGATTTTTCCTCAAGCCTATGATCATAGGGGGAAGGTAACTCTTTGTAGTAATGCATGAAATTAGCTTGGTTCTAAGGTCAAATGAGTTCATGGATTTGATTTTATATCTTAGTGAAATGCAAGTTTAAGGACTTGATGGTATCACCATCCTTATAGGTGACGTTATTAAATTCTCATAACTTCTGAGCTCAGCTTTTAGACTGCACATAAGTGTATCTGAACCAATATATCAACTACTCCCAAGTAGACAAAATCTTAGGAGGAAGTTCAAATAAATCGTCCACAAGTTTTCCTTCCAAGGAATTGACGAATAAGTGCATGCAAGTATCATTGGAATTGGCTTCTATGTTGTGACAAGCATTAGAAAATGCCACCAGATGTTCATTCATAGTGACAGTGTTATTTCCTGAAAACCTAGGAAGATTTTCTTTGAATTTAGAAAGAATACGAGTAGCAGGTGCTAGGTTAAGAGGAGAGGACACATGCCATGGTGTGGTGGTGGCGTCTTATTTAAACTGAAAAATCCCATACTTTTTAATGACTTTTGTGGGATTTATCGTAGATTGTAGATGGATATGGTGGCTATATAAGCTACCAATCAATGAATAATATGAAGACTGAGAAGAGGAAGCACTTCCAGTGCCACCAGAGCCATCACTAGATGCCACCTTGTGGGTGAAATATGAGGGAAAGAAAAATGAACTAGATGAATAAGACAAAGTTATGCTTAGAGAACTTTGTTGGGAAGATAACACAATGTTCCTTCTTCCTATTTCAGTGATAGGGTTAATTTCATGTGATAAGCCTCTTCTTCTTCTATAAGCACGAGAGTCTAAGGACATGAAATAAACACCCAAACTAAAGAAACAAGAAGGTTACTGTTGATTTATAGGTTGTCTACATCTAGCTTACAAATGTGCTTGAGCACTAATATCTCGTCCAATTGCTTCCCATGAATGATTAATCTCAACACGAGTATTGGCAGTGTCTAAAATGGTGTTAAATAGGTTTAAATAAATGCTGGTATGATCTTGAAGACTGGGCTCAATAATGGGTTTCCTTGCAATAGGCACGCTCATTAAGAAATAAAGCAGTCAAAGAATTAATATCAGAAAAATAGATATATCGATGAAAATAGAGTATAAAAATTAACCAGAGAGATATTGAATATATCCCTAGTATGGTCGCTAAATAAATGTTGAGGAAAAGATATGCAATGATCTTACTCAAGCATTTTTAAATTCTTCTTGGTTAAAGAAAAATAGACGGGAATGTCATTGTAGGTTTACATCCATCAAAATTAATATCCTAACTCACAAGTACTCATTACAAGTGCTTAGGCTAGCCTTTTTATAAAGAAAAGCTTACTAGAAAATTCATTATTTATATGATTTTCTGAATCTAATAGTTATTGAAATAAATGTAGAGACAGAAGCAAATACACCAATATGATAATCAATACAAATGAGACATAAAGAAATCCTTTATTAGATTCCAATTCACCAAAGAGTCATTCTCTTTACAAAATTTTGTATAGAATTTTCGGACCAAAGTCAAACATAGACATCCCCGATGGAACATACAAAAGGACCTCTGACAGAAAATAAAAAAATGAACTCTAAAATATGGACCATCTTACCATAGATTGCTTCCCACTAGACTCTACACAATATCCTTTGTTATTCATGAAAATAATTCACAAATAGAAAAGTCTACAAAGACTATCAAAGATAGATCAACACCTCTGAAAAACAAGTGTGTGAATGATGTAATCCAACCCTAAATCTTTTTGTCTACAATAAGACCCTGCTATCATAAAAAATAATTAGGCTTGTGATAAATTAAGGAATGAATGAAAAATGAAGTATCTCAACATAAAATCAAAGAGCAAACCTTAGTATGATTCTCCTTCTATCCTCCTTGAAAATATAAATTAGGTCGGTGAGGCAAAGGTTGTTGATTAGGAGAAGTTGCAAAGACAACTAATTGATCAACCATTGAATTCAACTCCCTCTTAACATGAGTGATATTGAAAGATAACAGGTTCAAGATAACTGCCCAAATAGTTTGGGTGTATTGTTTCATCATATTATTTATAGGAGAGTATATCTTACGTATCTAGTTCATAATAAGCTCAGAATATCCAAAAACTGAAAGGTGACCACAACCAATATTATAGGCGTTTTCAATGTCTAATAATAAAGCTTCAAATTCAGTGACATTGTTCGTAGAAGAAAACTCCAACCTGTAAGACAAATTATTAATTTTCCCTACAGGGGAAACCAAGATAATGCAAGCCCCATTACCTTCATTAGATCCTGAACCATCGAAGTGCATGTGCCACATATCATCATCTAAATCAATTTTTTCAAAAGGAATATTATCCTTCTCAACAAATATGGAGTACACTTCTATGTCCTCTTGGATATAGTTTACATTAGGTTGTGGAACACTCTCTATGTAGGGTGAAATCCTTCCCTCTCTAAGGACTATAATATTCTTACCATTCTGAAGCATGGATAAATGTGAGCCATTGAGTGACAGGTATCCACCGATAAGGCTTGCCAATATCATCCCAAGATAATTGAGTAATTGCTTATAGGCATATCGATTACTTGAATACTAAGGGTTCTCCTTATTTCAGGGTGTGCACAGAAAACTAAGGTTACATATTTAATATCACCTATGGTCCCTTGTTATAGACTACTATAGGAGAAAATTCTTCTGTCATTTTAATTTGTACAAGACAATCCTAGATCTTCCATAATAATCTTTGACATCACACTTGGGCCTGAACCACCATCAATGAGGCAATAATGGGTGATTTATCCATAATCTTTACAAAAATATAAAAAGGGGTATTTTTTACAGGGTATCTAAATTTATGTAGACCTACCTTATTTACAGAAGAATCCTCTTTGTTTACCTCTTTAGAGAGGTTGGATACAACAAAATATTTTCCTTCCATGAATTGTTTCAGATGCCTTTGTTGTTCAGGGACAACAACCATGTCCAGAAGGGTTGTATCTGCTTTGATATTGGCCAACTGATTTAAGATATTTTATTTGGAAGAGGAGAGAAGGGAAGTAATTCTTTGACTCTTAGGGACCTTAGGAACCTGAAGAGTAGTAGTAGGTGAGGATGATCTTGGGCTAGAAGAATTGCAGGGAGGATCAAATTTTTCCTTGGGAGCATAGGCCTTGTTCCTAGTATTGATGATCATGACATCTTCTGGCTCTACAAAATCTAGGACAATGATAGTAGTTTCTAGTCTTTTACCAAATATCTTATCTCTGGAACTCTTCCTTACTTCACATGTGGCTTCCTCATGGTATTCTTTGCAAAAGTTACACCAACTTTGAGGCAAGATAGATTTAGGTTGAAATTTATTCTATATTGAAATTCTAAAGAGGGGTACATAAGAGGATGAATCTCCAGGGATGAGAGGAGAGATATTTCCATTTCTCTCATACGCTATCATATGATTGTTCACATATTCTACTAGTTGTAAGAGGGCAGACATGTCTGTCTGTTTAACTGCTTCTCCCTAGGGAAGACCTGTTCTTTCAAGTTTTTCTTCATACTCTGAACAAGTATGTAGAGTGTAACCAATATTATCAATGGATTTTTTCTCAAGCCTATGATGGTAGGGGGAAGGTAATGCATTGTAGTAATGCATGGAAACAACTTGGTTCTAAGGTCCAATGAGTTAAGATATTTGATTGTATACCTTGGTGAAACACAAGTTGAAGGGCTTGATGGTCTCACCATCCTTATAGGTGATGTTATTATATTCCCATAAATTCTCGGCTCGACTTTTAGATTTCCCATAAGTGGATCTGAACCAATAGATTAACTCCTCCCAAGTAGACATAATCTTAGGAGAAAGGTCAAATAAATTGACCACAGCCTTTCCTTCCAAGGAATTGACAAATAAACGCATGCAAGCATCATTGTCATGGGCTCCTATGTTGTGAAAAGAATTATAAAATACCACCAGATGTTCGTTCGTAGTGATAGTGTTATTTCCTGAAAAACTAGGAAGATGTTCCTTGAATTTAGGAAGTGGACGAGTAGCAGGTGTTAGGTTAAGAGGAGAGGACAAATGCCACGATGTGGTTGTGGCGTCTTCTTCAAACTGAAAAATCCCATAATGTTTAATGACTTTGGTGGGATTTGTGGTAGATTGGAAATGGATATGGTGGTTATATAAGCTACCAATCACTGAAGAAGATGAATAATGAGAAGTGGAAGAACTTCCAGTGCCACTAGACCCATCACTAGATGCCATCTTGTGGCTGATAGATGAGGGAAAAAAAGACGAACTAGATGAATCAAACAAAGTTCTCCTTAGATCACTTTTTTGGGAAGATAACACAACGTTCCTTCTTCCTAATTTAGTGATAGGGTTAATTTCAAGTGATAAGCCTCTGCTTCTTCTAGAAGCACTAGAGTCTAAGGAAATGAATGAAAGGGCCAAACTGAAGAAACAAGAAGGTTACTACTAATTTCTAGGTTGTCTGTGTCTAGCTTCCCAACATTTTTGGGCACTAATATCTCGTTCAATTGCTTTCCATGAATGATTAAGCTCAACAGGGGTATTGGTACTGTCTAAAATGGTGTTAAGAAATTTTAAAGCAATGTTGGTCTGATCTTGAAGACCGGGCTCAATAATGGTTTCACTTACAATAGGCTTGGTCATTAATAAATAAATCCATCAAAGAATCAATATTAGAAAAATAGATGTATCGATGAACATTGAGTATAAAAAATAACCAGAGAGATATTGAATATCTCCCTTGTATGGTTTCCAAATAAATGTTAAGGAAAAGATATGAAATGATCTTACTCAAGCATTTTCATATTCTTCTTGGTTAAAGAAAAATAGATGGGAATATCACCCTATGTTTATAGCCATCAAAATTAATATCCTAACTCACAAGTATTGATTACAAGTGCTTAGGATAGTCATTTTATAAATAAAATATTGCTAGAAAAATCATTATTTATATGATTTTCTAAATATAACAGTTGTTGAAATAAATATACAGACAAAAGAAAAGACACCAAGATGATAATCAAGACAGATGGGACATAAAACAAATCTTTATTTCATTCAAATTCACCAAAGAGTTATTCTCTTTACAAAATTTCGTAAAGAAGTTTTGGACCAAAGTCAAACTTTGACATACCTGATGGAACATACAAAAGGACCTCTGACATAAAATAAAAAAATGAACTCTAAAAGTTGGACCATGTTGCCACAGATTATTGCTCACTTTTGTTTCAAAAATACCCTTTGTTAGTCATGAAAACTAATTCACAAACAGACAGGTCTACATTTAATATCAAAGATAGATCAACACCTCTGAAAAACAAGTGTCTGAATGATGTAATTTAACCCTGAATCTTGTTGGCTACAATAAGACCCTGGTATCATAAAAAATTATTAGGCTTGTGATAAATTAAGGAATGAATGAAAACTGAACTATCTCAACATAAACTCAAAGAGAAAACCTTAGTATGCTTCTCCTTCTATCCTCCTCTTGTCCCTCCCTTTCCTTTTGCCTTTAAGCAAATTAGATTTGGTTGAAGTAGTTGAAGTAGCTCATTAGCTAAGTTAACTAAATACTCGACCAACTTTTTAGTTAGGGGGGAAAAGTAATAAATCATCATAAGGGTTTTAAATAAATAATAACTAGTAGGTGGGACCCCTTGTGACTCACTTTAGCTCTTAACAATCATAGCATAACTAGTCAATTAAACAAAAACAACCCTCCTTGTTACTCCCATCATCACATTCACATTTGACAATTATCTCATTGATATTTGAAATTATTTTCAAAAAACATATTACTCATATATCCAAATAAAACATGTTGTCCAAGACTTCTGAAGTCATATGTCATCAACAATAAATAAAATAATACTCAAAAACCATATTTTCCACTCTTAGATGCAATATTTCCTTGATTTCTATTGTCACCCTTTGATTTCTCTGAATTTTCATTTGGCTGCACTGATCCTTTAGGCCTAATCTCATTGATCACGTGAGAACAATGATCCCTCAAATGAATTTGGGAAGACATAGATTTATCATAGCCATTGGAGGGTGAGGAAGGGGAAACAATGGCTTTTCCTTTGTCAGGGGCATGGTCAGACTAGATTTTCAACATTTTGCTAACATGAGAGGATTGAATTGGTGAGTGGACATGTGCATCTTGGGAAATTTGATTGATAGGCAAGGGAGAAGGAAAGGACAAATTGGGCCAACCATGATGTTGGGAGACTGTCAGGTGGACAATCTCTTTCTATCTGTCATTTTTGAGAACCTCTGGTTGCAATGAGACACGACAGGGCATGAGAATACCAGGGGCTTGTGGAGTTTGGAAGGGAGGCCTTTCAGGCCTAGGTTGGACCACTTCTTACCCAATATAATTGAAAAATCCATCATGAAATAACTATCCTAACTCTTGTGAGTCAACATCAAAGTTTATGGAGAATCTTGGCCTTCTTGGGCATCTATTCCAATTACCTCTCCCTCAGTTGCCTTTGCCATGACTACCTTGGCTAAAAAAATAATTCATGCATGCATTATTGATTATAAAATAGTTCCTTTAACAACCATACATGAAAACTCCTTAAAAATATGAAATATATTTTGGTTGAGCAACATATCAGACCCATGCAATCCAATCAATACAAACTTTTTAGTTGCTGTCAATGAGAAGTGGGTGAACAAAGGTCCTGGGATCTGCAATGGGTTTGGATTGAGTGAAAAATGATAAAATGAAAGGGAAAAGAAACATGGTTACTGCTAAAATACAACAAACAATCAACTATAATGTAAATTAATGACTATAAAACTATGCTCCAATCAAAAGAAAATGCAATTTCAAACTGTTCCTATATAGAATTCTTTTAATTGTAATTAAATTTTAAGAACATGGAGTGAAAAATGGATGTGGGAAGGCAAGGGGGTTGTAATTAGCGAATAGAGAAATAATGGTAGGGAAAGAGAGTATATATTGTTCACAAAATTAATTAAGTAATCCATAAAATCGATATATATCAAATGTAAAAGGTGCAACACCAACCAAATAGTCATTGTGTTCAAATGATCAATTACTGTATATAATTCAATCAATTTTGTTCATTTACTTTCTCACTATTCATAATAAAATATTTAACACAATGTCATAAAAACAAGACAATATTCATTCCACAAGATATGTTCTTCTCATTTATTCAATTAATATTTTTAAAAAGTCCCTAAATGAATAAGCAATCACTTGTTTCCAGTCTATTTAGTGTCAACTCATCAGCCACTTTCCATCAACAACTAAATTGTAATAAGAGCATACTGCCACAACACCCATGCGTATCTCTGCTAAGATGTATGATATTCATTAAACAAACATAGTGGATAGGCAAACACAACGATCCATATTTTAATTGCAAAGATCCTAATTTTCCATTTAACACATAGACAAAAATTATCATTTCAATTCATACGACGTTGTGGAATACATAGACCACATAAAAAGACATGAGATCATTTCCATAACTATCATGTCCAACTACTTGAATCTAAACATCCACAATGTTGGACTATCAATCCAATACAACGAGGCGGAAATAACATGGCTGATCTCATCTCACAAATTGATCAAATTAACAAAACCATATTTTTTAAAGAACTGCGACTCTTTATGATAGAGCAATCAATATAATATCCATAACATATATAGTGGATGTCCATGCCATCATTACCATGATTGAAATATTCCCATTCGACAATTTAAAACACACAGTCACAACAATTACTAACTCAACCTATCATGTTGTTGGACTACCACACATACCCACGCATCACGCATGAAGCATCGTGGTGCATTAGTTAATTGTAAACTGATGTTGGGTTAACCATTCAACAATTACAATGTAAGAGACAACGACTGTGCATTCAATCCAATTCTCCAATCAACCAAATTACCATGTTGAGTTTATCAATTTGATTGTCATAATAGCTAATGCAGTGACTAAATACCATAGCCAACACTATTGTCAACATAATCAACATAGATGATCCATAAATCAAACACTGTTGACAATACTCAAAAACTCATAACAACCAATAGTATACCCGACAGGCCATCCTGGTTCCCTCTATAAAAAACTGAGCTTGTGAAATCAAGGGTTCTGTTTGTAGACCAACACAGAGAGACTAGAGTCTACTCCCATCATCGGATGAGAACCTCTGAGACCAGCACTATACACACATGGTATACCACCAATGAATCCAATGACAGGGTGACAATTCATGAGATAGGAGAGGCTATGAATAGAGGAGAAAACACTCCATTTGGGCTTTGTAACAACACTTGGAACACACAGTGTATAACCCTCGTGGCTCTCCCAATCAACTAACTAACAACGTTGAGATAAAACAGAGCCGAGAAAAAACAATATAACCCACTGCACAACCATCAATAGCATGAACAAACCCATATCAAAGTGAAACAATGTGTAGTGACACAAGACATTTCAAACCTAGTAAACCCAATAACAACATAATGATTGGGTATGGTGATAAGAAATCTTGGAGATGTCTAGCCAATTTAGACTGAATAAAAAAACTTCAAACAAGATAAATACAAATGACAGAGGGCCTTCATTCCTTCTAACACTCAGGATAATAAATAAAACTATGACTTTAACATTATTGCAATCACACCAACACTTCAATCCAGAAAAATATCACCATTTTATACAGTTGCAAGACTTAAGGAAAGAACAGACGCATACATCCCGAGCCAATATTTATTTCATAACTAGATTAGATTCATGGATGGAGAAAAGACATACCAGTAATCAAGAGCACCTTAAAAACATGAGCTTGGTCGAGTGGTTCTTCGTTTTCTTGAAAGTTAGAGCCTAACCACAAAAAAACATAGGTGAAAAATTGCCAAGATAGGGTGACAGATGGTGGAAGGAGTATGAGTGATGCGTAGTAAATGCACATCGACTTCTCCCCCACTCATTCAATTCCTTAGTACACGCCAAACAACCTTTCATTAATCCTCTTAATAAGTCTATGCATTGAACTTAACAACCATCACTTGTCAAACGTGCCACCCATATCACATTTAACCATTTCCAACTATACTATAACTCATATTATCCATGTTTCATATAACTTAATAAATCACATAACTATTACCTTGTTAGCTAGGATTAACAACAATCATTCTAATTTCAATGCATATAGGGTAGCATATTAGTATAGTATAGTTCCTCCTATTTTCACTTGGTCATATTGATTTTGTCTCTTTTTCAACTACTTTTATATATTATTACTAACCTGTCTCTTGTGTAGGTGTCACAGTAATGAATCCCAGAATATATAGCAAGGATACAAATAGATCACATAGGCCATTGTAACATGACATTAGAGCCTAGATCAATCAAAACAAAACCAACATGCCTTATCCAGCATTCATTTGTTGCAATTAGAACCATTACATAATATGTTTTTCATCACAAATCAAATTAATATTTAATCAACCATGTAAAATCGTGTAAGCAATGTCGAATAGCAACAAAACATGAAAAAAAATGCATATATCTGATCTCCCAATATACAAGGGGGTCCCACCTTCTAGTAATATATCTTGTTAGCTTATAATAATAATCTTTAGCAATACTTTGTGGGAAAAAAAAACTCATTGTGATTTTAATCATCAACAAGCACCAAATGAGAAGAGGAATCAATCCTCAACAGATACCAATCTATCAACATGTACACGACCTGTCAGTAGTGTAGCATGCGTATGTACTACAACCTTCAAATGCCTTAGGGTTTTTCTCTATGAAAAACTCAGATTCTTTGTAGCCTTCAGTCGCATCTACGTCTATCTTTCACTGTCCCATATGAACCATACCCAATCAAAACACATCTATGCTCTCCCACATCTTACTCATGCTCCTCAACCATACAATATGAGTGCTACTTAGTCATATATAAGCATCCCATATACTATGGCAATCATATCAGTACTGAATCATAAGAGTTTTGATCACTCTATCAATCAACCAACATAACAATATCACAATAGCCATACCAAGAATGTCTTAAGCATTCACCATACAATAACCAAGAATATCAATCAAGACAACTATGTAACCATACAAAATTTTCTATGGCAGATCCAAACCCATGGAATGAAGATCTGGAACTTGCTTCAGACTTCAAGAACCTGGCATCAACTTACACTCAAGTCTCGATGATCTCATCCAATTGTACACACTCTTCCTTCCTTCAGCCCCTTGCTATGTTCTTCAAGCTATGCTCAAGAGATGATTTTCACAAGAGACCTTTGCTTCTTATTTATGCTCTCCAAGTATCTTCTAGGCCATTTTTTCCACATAGCTACTTTGTCCACATAGTCACCTATTTCCAACTTTGCCCAATTTGCCACTTGTCCATGTATCCAATAGCCACTTGACCACTTAACCCATTTTCCTCATTTTAGGGTTAACTTTCTTATAACCACTTTCCATAATTAGAAATTTCTCCATTTACTTTATTATTTAAATAATCCTCCTTGAATTTGTCACTTCAATTTATTGTTTAAATAATCCAATTCGATTTTTTCACTTCACTTTAATATTTAAATAATTCTCTTTGACTTTGTCACTTTATTATTTCAATAATCCTCCTTGATTTTGCACTCCACTTTATTATTTAAATAATCCTCTTTGATTTTGTCACTTCAGTTTATTATTTAAATAATCCTCCTTGACTTTGTCACTTCACTTTATTATTTAAATACTCCTCTTTGATTTTGTCACTTCACTTTAATATTTAAATAATCCTCTTTGACTTTTTCACTTTATTATTTAAATAATCATCCTTGACTTTGTCAGTTAAGTTTATTATATAAATAATCCTCTTTGATTTTTTCACTTCACTTTATTATTTAAATAATAGCTTCTTTGCAAGCACTTTGACTTCTTTGACCTTTTGGGGCTTCAAGCCAACATATGAGGGTCCTTCATCTTCGTAAGTCCATAACTCTCAAACGGTGAGGAGTTATGTGACGTTCCACATACCACCAGAAATGGATTGACAAGAACTATCCATCTAGGATATATTCAATGAAAAATTCAGTCATATTCATCTCATTATTCCACAATTAAGCATGGGCTCTCTAACCATACTACTATGATAACTCAACTGAAAAGTGTCTTCCCGTGAGGGCTTTCACCATATGGGGTCCACTTTGGAGTTCATCACAAATCATCTTCCCATTAGGAATTTATCTATAGGGGGATCACTTTGGAGTTCACCACAAAGTGTCTTCCATGAGGGATTTCACCATAAGGGGACCACTTTTGATTTCGTCCATTTGTATTGGACTTCACCGTAAAGCATCTTCGCATGAGGGATTTTACTATAAGGGGACCACTTTGGACTTCATCCATTTGTACAAGCATGGAAATAAAATAATGATTCATCTTTACATCAATCCAACTACAACTTATTGATCCATATTCAACTATGCATCTCATCATATGACTATGAATCCACTTGACATCAATCCATTTACATCAAATACAACACCTGATCCATCAATCACTACATCAATATACTATGACAAGACATTGTTCTTTTGACATCAATCCTTTGTCATACAAGACTTTGGCATCAATGAAAACATGATACAAAAATATCCCCCTTTCGCATTGATGGAAATACCAACATTGATGTCAACACCAATCATTGATAGAAACATGTAGACAAGTCATTTCTCTACATCAATAGGAATCTCAATCACATCAATGTGACTATATCCCCCCTTTGACATCAATGGAAAAGGGTCATTCTCACCTTGGGGTTGCTCCCCCTACCTGAACACTCCTTGGGTATGCTCCTCCTTTCTCAATGTGTTTGATCTTCCTATGAATAATATCTCCCCTTTTGAACAAGGGATATCACTCTAATGTATAGCGCATGGTCCCCCTGTGACCATCGCTCCCCCTAGAACTATTACTATGTTCTCTTTCTCCAAGTATAGGCCTCTTTTTAAAATATTTATCTTTTCATCTGATAAATCCCTCCTCCTGGAATCATGGGAAGAAGAATGACTTCACCTATGGGTATGTCTCCCCCTATCTTCTCTTTAATATGAACAGTATGTTTCTACTGGAAATGCTACTGTTCAACTAGAACATAGATCAACTTCTCTTTCTATGACTATCCTTGGACATATCCATGCATAAAACTAATGCCATACCATACATCATGAATTAAAATATACGTCAACAATGAATAGAGAATCATGAACAAAACATCAACCAAGTACATCTTGTGCCAACCATGCGCAATACCCATGTACGTCAACCATGTACATCAATACCATATCATATGCCATAAGATATCATCAATTGAGTGCATCAACAATATGCCTCTACCAATCATGTCAACCATGTGCCTCAAACAAGTTTCATATCACTCATGATCTGCCTCTACCAAGAACCAAGAGCCACAATAATGTATTTTAATCAATGAAGTGTCTCAGGTATATCATCCATACATCAACATGTGAACCAAGCATGTATCACCACTTGTACCAAGCAAGTGCATCAACCATGCACCAATACCACAACTACATGAACTACAATCAAGATGTGTCCTCATGCATGTATTCCATATCCACCATAAAACATGTGCCAATCATACTGCTAGTAGGTTCCTTTAACAATGTACCAAAAATGTACCAATCATGCATCTAAGATAGTCTTTCAACACTCAACCATATATCACCACCATGCATACAACAATTATGTATGCCAACATGTAATCATGAACCTACAACAAACATGTCAAAACCTGCAAAAAACCATGTCAGACCCTACAACACAGAGTTATACTTTCATACCATGCTGCAACTCATATGCATAGCCCTTTTCCCAAGTAGTTTTACCATAGATACATGGTGTGTTGCATAGATAGCTCACGTATGTACGCGACCTATTCATAGGTCATCTTGCATATGTATGTGATTGTTACCATTTTAACCTATGTATGCTTGCCAAGATGACAAACTTGAGCTTCCCTTAAGGCTACCACTTTTTTCTAATTGATCAATCTTCTTCACCCACTTCTGAAGGTGTCCCTCCTTCTCAGAACTTGAACTTTGATCTTCCATATTTTCAAAGATGTCTCCCTTCCTAACTTCATTCCTTGTTCTAGTCATGCTATGTGATGCCCTCATCATGGAATTTCTAATTGTGTTCCAACAATCCTCAGATTTGTGGCCAAATCCACTACAGTTGTAGCATCTCATGGTGTGACACTGAACATCAATGTGTCCTACTTGATCACATCTCCAACACCTTAGAGTGTTATGAAATATTTCATTATCTCTCCTTGCATAAAATCTACATTCCAAATCTTTGTGACCATATTCATTACATGAGTAACATTGAACATGGAAAACATTTCCATACCATTTATTTGGTGTCCATCTTGAAGGTGCCTTGGATTTATTTTTTTGAGATGTAAAGATGGCTTCTTGATGTCTTCCTTGCTTTCTTCTTTTGAAACTTTCCTTCCCTTGTGTAGATCATAATTTAATTGCAACATTATTTCCATCCTTTGAGAGTGAGGGACTTACCTCATGCTTCTTTGAAGTGCTTGCTTTAACATGTTTCACTTATTTCTTGTATCCAAGACTTGATTTATCATTTGGTGATCTTTGAATATCCAAGATATCATTCAAGATTGTTGATCTATTCAAGAATTTGTTTGAATTCTCTATTTTCTTTTTAATATCAACAACTTCAGCTTCCAACTTATGACATGACTCTTCCTTTTCATTTACCTTATTCTTTAGTAATTCTTCTACCCTTTTGGATTCTTCAATTTGGGTCTTGATATTAACTGCAAGACTTCTGCTAATATCATCATCTAGCTTATTATTCTCTTCTATTTCATTATTTAGTCTTTTGATCTCTTCTTCTTTTTCTTCTAATTGAGTCTTTTTACTTTCTTCTTGTTCCTTGAGCATTTCCTTTAATTTCAATATATGCCTTTGATTCTTTTTAAGAAACATTTTAGTGTTATCAGAAAGATATCTATATTATATGTAACAATGGTCATAGTTTTATTCAAATAGACCCCATTCAACTTTCCTTTTAAGATCTGATAGTTCTACACATACTATATCTAGATTTTCTTTTTCACTTGTAGAGAAATATTCAACATCATCACATTTTGAAATATTGCAATCATGGGTTTTTGGAGATTCTTTACCTTCATTCATATTGATATAATTGTCTTCAAGGTCTTCCTTTTTTCCAACATCATCATATTTAGAATAATTTCAAATAGAGGATTTTGGAGATTCTTTACCTTCATTATTTTTGATGGAGTTATCTTTAGTGTCTTCCTTCCTTCTTCGGTATGTCTCCTATAGCTTTAGCCATAGATCCTTGGCAAAAATGAATTGTCCCATGCTCTCTTTGATAGAACTTGAGAGTCCACTAAGAATGGTCTTGATATCCAATGCACCATTCTTCTTTTCTTCCCTTTGAGCTACAAACTTTGACTTGTTCTTCAAAGGAATTGATCCACCAATAGCGGCTCTCAAAACACCCACCCCTATTTCCTTCAGATGCACTTTCATTTTTATTCTCCATGTAGAATAATTTTTGTCATCAAGGATTGGAACTTCATCATCCATTTGTGTGTCCATTTATCTCTTCCAAGTTTGTTAAGGCTTATAGTCAAGGCTCTCATTGATACCAATTGTTGGACACAATGACCAGACTGATATTGCGGGGTAAATCAATGTAGGGATATTTTTCAAACTTCCCTTCACAAAAATTATTAGCTAGCAATAACCAATTAATCAACACTCATTACTGGCATTTATAATCAGTTGTATGTGAAAATATATCATCAACATATAACAACAACATATATAATCAATAAGTCATCACCACAAGAAGCACAAAGAACACAAGATGTATGTACAATTTTCTTTTTATTACTAACTATTTTCCTTGGGTTATCGAAAAAAACTAAATAGAGTTACAACTCCACAAGAGAGCCATCTCTACAATGAAATACTCAACTTACACAACTCAACACCAACTGAGAAGAGGAATCAATTCTCAACATATACCAATCTGTCAATAGGTACACAACCTATTAGTAGTGAACCATGCATATGTACTATAGCCTGTGTGTGCCTTAGGGTTTTCTCTTTATGAAAAACTCATATCCTTTTCATCCTTAATTCACATATACTTTTGTCTTTCATTTTCCCATCTAAACCATAACCAATCACAACAAATCTATGCTCTCCCACATATTACTCATTCTCCTCCACCATACAATATGAATGCTACTTAGTCATTTATAAGAAACCGATATACTATGGAAATCATATCAGTACTGAATCATAAGAGTGTTGCTCGCTCTATCAATTAACCAACATAAACATATCACAACAACTATACCAAGAATTCCTTAAGAATTCACCATACAATAAGAAAGAATATCCATCAAGACAACTGTGTAACCATACTAGAGTTTCAATGGAAGATTTGTGCCCATGGAATGCAGATCTGGAACTTTCTTCAAACTTCAAGAACCTGGCATCAGCTCACACTCAAGTCTCTGTGACTTCATCCAACTGTACGTGCTTTTATTTTCTTCAGCCCCTTTCTATTCTCTTCAAGCTATGCTCCATAGATAATGGTCACAAGAGACCTTTGCTTCTTATTTACACTCTCCAAGTAGCTTCCTTAGAAGCATATTCTAGGCCACTTTGTCCACATAGCCACTTTGTTGAAATAGTCATCTATGTCCAACCTTTCTGAATTCTCCACTTGTCCATGTATCCAATAGCCACTTGAACACTTAACATATTTTCCTCATTTTAGGGTTAACCTTCTTATAACCACTTTCCATAATTAGAAATTTCTTCTTTTACTTTATTATTTAAATAATCTCTCTTGACTTTTTCACTTCACTTTATTATTTAAGTAATCCTCTTTGATTTTTTCACTTCACATTAATATTTATGTAATCCTCTTTGAATTTGTTAGTTTATTATTAAAATAATCATCCTTCACTTTGTCACTTTAATTTATTATTTAAATAATCCTCTTTGATTTTGTCACTTCACTTTATTATTTAAATAATCCTTCTTGACTTTGTCACTTCACTTTATTATTTAAATAATCCTCTTTTATTTTTTCACTTCACTTTAATATTTAAATAATCCTCATTGACTTCGTCACTTTATTATTTAAATAATCCTCATTGACTTTGTCACTTCATTTTATTATTTAAATAATCCTCTTTGAGTTTTTTACTTAACTTTATTATTTAAATAATCTCTTATTTCCAAGCACTTTGACTTCATTGACCTTTTGGGGCTTCAAGCCAACATATGAGGGTCCTCCATCTTCATAAGGCCATAAATCTCAAACCGTGAGGATTTATGTGACATTCCACATACCCCCAGAAATGGCTTGACAAGCACTATCCATCTAGGATAGTTTCACTAACAAATTCACTGATATTCATCTCATTATTCCACAATTAAAAATGGATTCTCTAACCAAACTACTAGGATAACTCAATTGCAAAGTGTCTTCCCGTGAGGGCTTTCACCATAAGGGGACCACTTTGGATTTCACCGCAAAGTGTCTTCCTGTGAGGGATTTCACCATAAGGTGACATCTTTGGAGTTCATAGATTTGTATTGGATTTCACTGCAAAGCACCTTTCCATGAGGGATTTCACCATAAGGGGACCACTTTGTAGTTCATCCATTTGTACAACCATGACAAGACAATAATGAGTCATATTTACATCAATCCAACTACAACTCACTGATCCATATTCATCTATTCATCTCATCATATGACTATGACTCCACTTGACATCAATCCATTTACATAAAAGACAGTACCTGATCCATCAATCACTACATCAATATACTATGACAAGACATTGTTCCTTTGACATCAATCCTTTGGGATACAAGACATTGGCATCAATGAAAACATGATCCAACAATCTCCCCCTTTGGAATTAATGCCAATATCAACACTGCTGTCAACACCAATCATTGATGGAAACAAGTAGACAGGGCATTTCTCTACATCAATAGGCATCTCAATCACGTCAATGTGACTATCTCTCCGCCTTTGAAATCACTGGAAAATGGTCATTCTCGCCTTGGGGCTACTCCCCATACCTGAACTCTCCTTGGGGATGATCCCCCTTTCTCAATGTGTTTGATCTTCCTCTGAATAATATCTCCCCTTTTGAACAAGGGATATCACTCTAATGTATATCTCATGGTACCCCTGTGACCATCACTCCCCCTAGAACTATTCCTATGTTCTCTTTCTCCAAGTATAGGCCTCTTTTTAAAATATTTATCTTTGCATCTGATATCACACTGATTTATAGGTCATTCTCCAATTGTGACCATCGGTCCCCCTGGAGCTATGCCTCTGCTCTATTTCTGAATGTATAGGTCTTTGTTTCAAGTATTTATCTTTCCATCTGATAAATCGCTCCTCCTAGAATCGTGGAAAGAAGAATGAATTCCCCTATGGGTATGTCTCCCCCAATATTCTCTACAATATGAACAGTATGCTTCTTTTGTAAATGCTACTGCTCAACTAGAACATAAATCAAGTGCTCTTTCTAGGATGGTCCTCAGACCTGTTCATGCATCAAACGCTTTCCATATCATACATCATGAAGCAAAGTATATGTCAAAAATGAATAGATAATCATGAACAAAACTTCAACCAAGTACATCATGTGTCAACCATGGAAAATACCCATGTACATCAACCATGTACATCAATACCATATCATATGCCATAAGATATCATCAATGGAGTGCATCAACCATATGCCTCTAACAATCATTCCAACCATGTGCCTCAAACAAGTTTCATATCACTCATGATATGCCTCTACCAAGAACCAAGTGACATAATCATGTATCTTAATCAATGAAGTGTCTAAAGTATATCATCCATACATCAACAAGTGCAACAAACATGTATCACCACTTGTAGTAAGAAAGTGCATCGACCATGCACCAATACCACAACAAGATGAAGTACTATCAAATTTTTTCCTCATGCATGTATTCCATATCCACCATAAAACATGTTCCAATCATACTGGTAGTAGGTGCCTCTAAAAATGTACCAAAAATGTACCAGTCATGCATCTAAGATAGTCTTTCAACACTCAACCATATATCACCACCATACATACAATAATTATGTATGCCGACACGTAATCATGAAAACTTGCAACAAACATGTTAGAACCTACAACAAACCATGTCAGAGCCTACAACACAGAGTTATACTATGATACCATGTTGCAACTCATATTCATAGCCCTTTTCCCAAGGATTTTTACCATAGATACGCGACCTACTGCACAGACAACTCGCATCTGTACGTGACCTATTCATAGGTCATCTTGCATATGTACATGACTGATACCATTATAACTTGAATATGATTATGAATATGACAAACTTGAGATTCCCTTAAAGATGCCCTTTGTTCTGATTGATCAGTCTTCTTCACCCACTTCTGAAGGTGTCCCTCCTTCTTAGAACTTGAACTCTGAGCTTCCATCTTTTAAAAAAATTCTCCCTTCCTAACTTCATTCCTTCTTCTAGTCATCCTATAGGACGTCCTCATCATGGAATTTCATCTTTTGTTCCAACAATCCTGGGATTTGTGGCCAAATCCACTACAGTTGTATCATCTCATGCTATGGAAATGAGCAGCAATGTGTCCTACTTGATCACATCTCCAACACCTTAGGGTGTTATAAAATATTTCATTATCTCTCCTTGCATAAAATATGCATTCTAAAGCTTTGCAACCATATTCATCACATGATTAACATTGAACATGAAAAACATTTTCATACCTTTGCTTTGGTGTCCATATGGAAGGTGTCTTGAATTTTATTTGAGATATAAATATGCCTTCTTGATGTCTTCCATGGTTTGTTCTTTTGAAACTTTCCTTTCCTTGTGTAGATGATTGAATTGCAACATTATTTCCATCCTTTGAGACTGAGTGACTTACCTCATGCTTCTTTGAAGTTCTTTCTTCAACATGTGTATCTTCTTTCTTGCATCCAAGACCTGATTTATCATTTGGTGATATTTGACTATCCAAGATCTCATTCAAGATTGTTGAGCTATTGAATAATTTGTTTGAATTCTCTACTTTTTTTCTAAGATCAACAACTTCAGCTTCCAACTTATGACATGACTCTTCCTTTTAATTTACTTGATTCTTTAGTAATTCCTCTACTCTTTTGGCTTCTTCAATTTGGGTTTTGAGATTAACTTCAAGACTTTTGCTAATCTCATCATCTAGCTTCTTATTCTCTTGTATTTCATTCTTTAGTCTTTTGATCTCTTCTTATTTTTATTCTAATTGGGTCTTTTTACTTTATTTTTGTTACTTGAGCATTTCCTTTAACTTCAATACAATCGTTTGATTCTTTTTAAGAAACCTTTTAGTGTTATTAGAAAGATAGCTATATTCTATGTAACAGTGGTCATATTTGTATTAAAATAGACCCCATTCAACTTTCCTTTTAATCTCTGACATTTCTTCTTCTACTTCTTCCATGGGATAACTATCATTTAATTCTACACATATTATCTATAGATTTTTTTATTCACTTGTAGAGAAATATTCAACATCATCACATTTTTAAATATTGCAATCAGGGGTTTTTGGAGATTCTTTACCTTCATTGATATTGATAGAATTGTCTTCAAGGTCTTCCTCTTTTCCAACATCATCACATTTGGAATCATTGCAAATAGAGGATTTTGGAGATTCTTTACCTTCATTTTTCTTGATGGAGTTGTATTTAGTGTATTGCTTCTTGCTTTGGTATGTCTCCTCTAGCTTTAGCCATAGATCCTCTGTGGAAGTGCATTGTCCCATGCTCTGTTTGATAGAACTTGAGAGTACACTAATAATGGTATTGAGAGACAATGAAAAATTATTATTTTCTTCCCTTTGAGTAGGAAACTTTGACCTGTTCTTCAAAGGAACTGATCCACCAATAGCTTCTTCCCAAACACCCGCTCCTATTTCCTTCAAATGCACTTTCATTTCTATTCTCCATGTAGAATAATTTTCCTCATAAAGGATTGGAAATTCACCATTGATTTGTGTGTCCATAGATCTCCTCCAATCTTTGTAATGTCCCCACTTTGGGACATCATCACAGGGAAAAGACTTATGATGACCAGAGTAGCCAGATGGATGTTATAGCAAGTACAGGGGTATTTGAGAAGCATTGTGGGGTCCAGTTTCCATTTATCATCATATTCCATCATTATGATCCATTCCACACAGGTTTTCTTTGGTTTTCTTCCATTCCGACGATTTCCATGATTTTGACTATTTTGAGCTATAAGTTGATTAAAATCACTGAAGAGGGCATTTTGGGCACATTACTTGGAGGAACCTCTCAGTGTAATAGCTCATTGGAATAGGGAGGAGAAACACTACAGGATGGGATGGCTAGAAGTGACTTTCAGTGGCCAGGGAAGCCACAAGGAGAGATAAGGAGATTTTCAGAGGTAAATAGGTTAATTAATTAATTAAAGTGATTTAATTAATTAATTAAATATTAATAAAATGAAAGTTACTTTGGAGGGACAAGGTGAGCCAAAAAATATAAAAGGAAGGCAAGGGCCTCTTCTTATTCATTCATGTATGATCTTATTCTGATTTATGGCTTCTAGCTAGTGAGCCCAATATTGGGGGTTTTGAGGGTTTTGACATAACAAACCGTAGAGGACGATTCAATGGTGAAAGATTCCACCTATATTGTCCCAAACTTGATCTCAGAGATGAAATACTCTCCCACACCATTCTAGTTCCATATCTACTCAGTTGCAGGAGGATTCTACATCAGTTTCATGTGCAGATAGAGAGAGGGCGCACCAGTTCGTCCTGTGATTTAGTAAAACTCAAATCTATGGAGATCTGCTTGAGATCTAAGTCCAAAACTTCTCCCATGGGATTCTCATAGACTGATCTATATTCTTGGAGAGTTTTAGAGCATTTGGAGGCCACCTTCATCAGAGATGAACCAGCTAGGGTCTCAGTCATCCAGTGGGGCACCCCATTCAGTGGGAAACTCAGATCTACGGAGATTGAGAGGTATCTTGGAGATTCAGGCACCTGGGTTATTCTTACCATCACCCGATCTATCATTTGGAATATTTATTAGGGTGATTGGACACTTTTGGCAGTAGGGCCGAATTATTGAGGGTCTCAGCCTTCTATTGGAGCGTGACATTCTTCAGCTGGAGAGTTTGGCATTCAGATCTGCTTATATTGATCTTCATTTCTTATTCAGCCTTTGGAGGCATTATTTTGTATTAGCGGGAGAATTTTGTAGCAGCTCTTATCTATTTTTTATCTTCTTGGACATCTGTTGAGCATTCCAGATTGGCATCTTCATTGTAGCAGGTTTCTCTATTTTATGAATAAAGAAGAATTGAGATGTTTTGTCTTGTCTATATTATTGCATATGGTTGAGGTAT
>JZKD02S2007918.1:81644-91801 GCA_000966675.3 Picea glauca | reverse complement strand
GTTAATTAATTAATTAAAGTGATTTAATTAATTAATTAAATATTAATAAAATGAAAGTCACTTTGAAGGGACAAGGTGAGCCAAAAAGTATAAAAGGAAGGCAAGGGCCTCTTCTTATTCATTCATGTATGATCTTATTCTGATTTCTAGCTTCTAGCTAGTGAGCTCAATATTGGGGGTTTTGAGGGTTTTGACATAACAAACCCTAGAGGACGATTCGGTGGTGAAAGATTCCACCTATCTTGTCCCAAGCTTGGTCTCAGAGATGAAATACTCTCCCACACCATTCTAGTTCTAGATCTACTCAGTTGCAGGAGGATTCTACATCAGTTTCATGTGCAAGTAGAGAGAGGGCGCACCAGTTCGTCCTGTGATTTAGTAAAACTCAGATCTAGGGAGATACGCTTGAGATCTAAGTCCAAAAATTCTCCCATGGGATTATCATAGCCCGATCTATATTCTTGGAGAGTTTCAGAGCATTTGGAGGCCACCTTCATTAGGGCTGAACTAGCTAGGGTCTCAGTCGTCTAGTGGGGCACCCCATTCAGTGGGAAACTCAGATCTACGAAGATTGAGAGGGATCTTGGAGATTCAGGCACCTGGGTTATTCTTACCATCACCCGATCTATCATTTGGGATATTTATTAGGGTGATTGGACACTTTTCGTAGCAGGGCCGAGTTATTGAGGGTTTCATCCTTTTATTGGAGCGTGGCATTCTTTAGCTGGAGAGTTTGGCATTCAGATCTGCTTGTATTGATCTTCATTTCTTATTCAGCCTTTGGAGGGATTATTTTGTATTAGCAGGAGCATTTTCTAGCAACTCTTATCTATTTTCTATCTTCTTGGCCATCTATTGAGCATTCCAGATCGACATCTTCATTGTAGCAGGTTTCCCTAGTTTATGAATAAAGAAGAATTGAGATGTTTTGGCTTGTCTATCTTTTTTCATATGGTTGAGGTATGTTCCATGGTTATATCTTTCTATTATTTTCTACACATATAAACACATCTAAAGGGTAGATCAACAAATTGTTTGACGAAATACCTCACTCAGAAAAAGTTTTAAAAAGACACCAAAACAATGATGATCCTTGCATAATGGCTTGGGATCATTACAATCTTGCTAAGGCTTATAGTGAAGGCCCGCTCTGATACCAATTTTTGGACACACCGACCACACTGAGAGGGAGGGATGAATCATTGTAGCACTCTTTTTCAAACTTACTTTCACAAAACTTATTCACTAGCAATCACCAATTACTCATCACTCATTAATGTGATTTATAATCAATTGTATGTGAACATATATCAACAACATATAACAATAACATATATTATAATAATTCATCACCACAAGGAACATAAAGAACACAATGTGTATGCACAATTTTATTTTTATTACAGACTATAATCCTTCGGTTATGAACAACAACTGAATATATTTACAGCTCCACAAGAGCACCATATGTACAATCCAATACTTATCTTACACAACTCAACACCAACTGAGAAGAGGAATCAATCTTCAAAAGATAGTAATCTGTCAACAGGTAGGCGACATGTTAGTAGTGCAACACGCATATGTACTACAACCTATGCATGCCTTAGGGTTTTCTCTCTATAAAAAACTCAGATCCTTTACAGGCTTCAGTCACATCTAATTTTGTCTTTCATTGTCCCATCTGAGCCATAACCAATCACAACACATCTATCCTCTCCCACATATTACGCATGCTCTGCAACCATAAAATATGAATGCTACTTAGTCATGTATAAGCAACCAATATACTATGAAAATCATATCAGTACTGAATCAGAAGAGCGTTTCTCACTCTATCAATCAACCAACATAACCATATCACAACATCCATACCAATAATTCCTTAAGCATTCTCCATACAATAAGAAAGAATATCCATCCAAACAACTATGTAACAATACCAGAGTTTCTATGGAAGATCTGAGCCCATGGAATGCAGATATGGAACTTCCTTAAGAATTCAAGAACATGACATCATCTCACACTCATGTCTCCATGAATTCATCCAATTGTATGCACTCTATATTCATCTAGCCCTTTGCTATGCTGTTCAATCTATGTTGAAGAGATGATTTTCACAAGAGACCTTTCCTTCTTATTTATACTCTCCAAGTAGCTTCCTTATAAGCATCTTCTAGGACACTCTGTCCACATAGTCACCTAGGTCCAACTTTTCCCAATTTTCCACTTGTCCATGTATCCAATATCCACTTGACCACTTAACCCATTTTCCTCATTTTAGGGTTAACCTTCTTATGACCACTTTCCATAATTACAAAGTTCTCCATTTACTTTATTATTTAACTAATCCTCCTTGACTTTGTCACTTCACTTTATTATTTAAATAATCCTCTTTGATTTTGTCACTTCACTTTAATATTTAAATAATCCTCTTTGACTTTGTCACTTTATTATTTAAATAATCCTCCTTGAATTTGTCACTTCACTTTATTATTTAAATAATCCTCTTTAATTTTGTCACGTCATTGTATTATTAAAATAATCCTCCTTGACTTTGCCACTTCACTTTATTATTTAAATAATCCTCTTTAATTTTTTCACTTCACTTAAATATTTAAATAATCCTCTTTGACTTTGTCACTTTATTATTTAAATAATACTCATTGACTTTGTCTCTTCACTTTATTATTTAAATAATCCTCTTTGATTTTATCACTTCACTTTATTATTTAAATAATCTCTCCTTTGGAAGCACTTTGACTCTTTTGACTGCAAGGTGTCTGTCCCAACAGAGCCTTATAAAACACAGGTTACAAGAATAGAGAGTAGATAAATGTTTTCCTATACAATTTAATCTTCAACATTTAACCATAACTTATTCAACATAAATTAATTTATCCATAGCATGAAAGTAAATCACATAACCATAATGTAACACAACATAATCACTAAAATACATACCTTTGTCTGATGCTAATTCCCCAATCTCTGGTTGTCCTCTCTGCTACTCTGCCCAAAACTCTAACCAAAACTGAATCTTTCCTCCCTGCCAGCTAGGAACAGAGCCGATCCGACTCCCTAGCTCTAGGACTCTGTGAGGATTCCTGGCCCTCGTGCCCAAAACTGCTAGCAACCTGGTGCACCCTTGTAACAGTCCACCCAAACATCCAAACTAGAAAATATCAAACCAACAAACACATCCAGTCCTTAATCTCCCATATGTTGCTTTCTTACACCAATTTCCAAAGGTTCCTCTCCCGAATGGGTATTCCCCCTCATATCCTCCCCCCATTCACCGCCTCCTCCTTCCTTTAATGCCACCCACCTTATCCCTCCATTTAATACCTTATCCCTCCATTCAATACCCTATCAATCCATTTAATGCCTTATCTTTCATATGTTTAAGTTTCTAATAAATAAATTAAAATTATTAAGCCTTTAATTCTTTACCCAAACCTTAAATGTGTTTATTAATCAATTAATTAATTAATCAACATATATTAAAAAATTAATAATTAATCAATTAATCAATTAATATTATTAAATACATAATCATTATTTATCTAATACACATTAGGACAGTTAATTATTTAATTAACTATACTTGATAAACCTTATGGAACTATTTAACTAGGGTTGTTACATACACCCACCCTTCAGGAAACTTCGTACCGAAGTTAAAGTATTTTATGATACAAGGGAAAAGAAGCATGGTTCAAATGTTCATAACAAATAACCGTCATTATTAGTAAGTAAGCCAAGAAACTCATTCATACTAGTGTACATGTGCAAGAAATGCATGTGTAGCTAGTACATACAAGTCTCATTCATGTACTAATATCAATAACTATTGTCTCTATAGTAATTTCCATATGCATCCAATCCATTCAACGAGACTATTCATTTTATAAAAGAATAAACCAATCAAATGTTTGCGAAGTCCTTTAATCATAATTATCTAGTTCAACAATGTTATTTAGACAATTGTAGTTTAGTTACATAATTATTATTATTCATATATATACACATTTTCGTTTCAGAAGGAAAAACAATAAATTCCACCATAAGACAAATCTCCATACACTCTCAACTATTTCTACTCATCCTTCCTCCCTAACTTACTTCCATCTTACATTCCTATCCCTCCTTTGTTGGACTATATTGGAGTGTCAACTATATTGACCTAACTCCAAATATAACCCATAATCGGAAGTGTCACTATCTTGACCAGGCTTCCCCAGCATGCAATTGACAGTCATCATCACACGTCTAGGGAAGCGTGAGCTAACATCGTCCTCCCATGACTTCAGGTTTTAGAGGATACATGGTGGGAAATACCTCCACCCCTCCTAACAGGACTAGGTTACACACCCTACAATGGAATATATAGTGGCACCATGTTGCTGGGAGTTTTTTCATCGTCTATTTTGTTTTGGGCAGTCCCTCCACCTGAAATCCTGCACTGGTCCACATATCATAGAAATGCATCAAAATCAATATAATTTCACATACACAGATTCATACCATATTGTTTCTCTACCAGTGGTCATGACATCTATTTCATCATGATTATCCCTTGGCTATTTCATAGCCCATAACTTGTAGTTTAGTTCGTAACACAAACTCATACATTTCTAGGCATTATCATAATGTAATTGCATACAACCATAATTTCAATTCGGAATCCACGTACCAACAATTTTAACATCAAATTTTTCAAGTAAGAAATAGATCTCATAATATCCCCTAATCCAGTTGACAACACCTATTCATAAAATTATCATTTACAAAATAGATTGCATCATATCCAACATCATTCTAATAGAATTTAAACCTTCATAGGATTCTCATTCACACAATATGTCGCATCATATCCATCATCATCAATAACAATTAGACATTCATAGAATTTACATTCACATAGTAGATTGCATCATATCCATCATCATCAATAACATTTAAACATTCATAAAATTTACATTCTCACAATATATCACACCATATCCCTCATTATCCAAATACATTTAAACATTCATAAAGATTCACACATCTTGAAAGTTCAAGTGTATCACTTAATAGTTTCACTTGTGAATAGAAAACAAAGGTGTTTAGGCTTAAGGTAATCCTTGTTGTCGAAGTGAAAAGGTGGTGTTACATACACCCAGCCTTCAAGAAACATATTCTCGAGGTGGTAAAAAAAGTGAGCGATAATCTCGTCGTAGTGTCTCAGCGTCTTCCCAAGTATAAAATCCTGAGCTATACTTGTCCCACTGGATCTTAACTTGGTCTACCAAGCGATTCATAAGCTGTTGGACTCTACAGTCCAATATGCGTAATGGTTCTACTGTGAGAGTTCCCGCATCTGATACCTGCAATTCCTTCCAATTTAGCTTATGTGATTCATCAACAACATAATGACATAGAACAGATACATGAAAAACATTATGAGTTTTATGCAAGTGGGGTGGCAGTACAAGACTATAGGCAACGGGTCCAATATTCTCTTGGATTATGAATGGCCCTATAAATCAAGGTGACAACTTTGTCCCCTTCTCGAACCGAATTGTACTCTTATTAGGCTTGATACAAATGAAAACCTGGTCTGCCACTTTATAACTTCGGTCGGTCTTGTGTGCATCTGCATAACTTTTTTGCCTATCCTGGGCTTCCTTTAGTCTTTTCCTAATCTGAAACACCTATTCCTCCATATCTTGAATCAATTCTGGCCCAACTATTACTCGGTCTTCTAATCTATCCCAACTGAACAACGTTGTACATGGCCTTCCATACAAAGCTTCATAGGGTGGAATTTCGATGGAGCTATGAAAACAATTATTGTAGGCAAACTCTACCAAACATAGGTACTTCTCCCAATGGGTTTGATTATCCATGACGTACATCCTAATCATGTCTTCCGTGACTTGATTTACTCTCTCAGTTTTCCCATTTGTTTCAGGATGAAAAGTTGTTCTTAAGTTCAACTGGGTCCCCAACGTTGATTGCAAACTTGTCCAAAACTTGGAAGTGAATCTGGAGTCCCTATCTGAAATGATCTTCTTAGGTATCCCATGCAAATGGATAACCTCACTTACAAACACACGTGCCACATTAGTGACATCATAAGTGTCTCTAACCGGAATAAAATGAGAACTCTTGGTTAACTTATGAACTATCACGAGAATGGCGTTGTGTCTATGAGATGTGAGGGAAACCCCACAACAAAATCCATAGAGATGAATTCCCACTTAAACATAGGAACATCATGTGGTTGTAGGAGGCCTGCTCGGTGATGGTGGTGGTCTTTCACTTGTTGACACTCTAGGCACTTTGCGACAAAATGGACTACATCGCACTTCATGCCTACCTAGAAGAAGAGCTTCCTCATGTATGCATACATCTTCTTCACACCCAGATGTGCACAATAAAGTGCTCTATGGGATTCCTTCAGTATGATGCTTCGAATATCCCCATCGTCAAGAATGTACATCCTTCCTCGATATCTCAATAATCTGTCTACTTCCAGACTATATCCTTCATGCTTTGGATCTAATTGCCTCCCACTTTGGAGGTTTGAAGTAACCTTTAAATACCAACTATCTCCTTGGAGTTGCATCAACACACGTTCCCTCAAATTGACTATTAAGGGTACCATGGAGAATACACGTGGTCTCCTACTCAAGGCATCTACAACCACATTTTCCTTTCCCCTGATGTGTGAAATACCAAAATCATACTCACTCATAATCTCACTCCATCGTATTTTCCTGGAATTCATATCCCTTTGAGTGAAGAGATGTTTTAAACTTTGATGGTCTATTTTGAGCTCAAAGTTTCACCCCACAAGATGGTGCCTCCAATGTTTCATAGCTAGCATTACAACTACCAACTCTAAATCATGAGTGCCATATAGCTCTTCTTGTTTCTTCAACTTCCTTTACATATAAGGTATCACTCCTCCATCCTGCATTAGCACATCCCCCAAACATTTGTTCAAGGAATCCATGTAGACTGTGAAGTCTTTTTCCACATCTAGAACTCGTAGAATTGGCACACTAGTTAGTAACCTCTTCAGCTCAATGAATGCACTATCACATTCTTCTGTCCATTCATACTTGACCCCCTTACGTTGAAAAGTGGTAATGGGTTTCACTATTTTAGAGAATCCTTCCACAAATCACCGATAATAACCTGCTAGCCCCATGAAGCTTCTCACCTCATGGGTATTTTTCGTCAGTGGCCACACCATAATGGCCTTTACCTTTTCTGGGTCCACAGAGATTCCTTCACTAGAAATGATATGACCTAAATAGTGGATCTCTTTCTGGAAGAAGGAACACTTCGACAGCTTCCCATACAATTTTTTCTCTCTAAGGCAGGACAACACCACTCGCAAGTGTTCCTCATGTTCTCTTTCATTCTTGGAATAGATGAGGATGTCATCTAGAAAGAATTGTACAAAATGGTCTAAGTACTTCCAGAATATGCCTTTCATGAGGCTCATGAATAATCCTAGCACATTGGTAAATCTGAAAGGTACTACGAAGAACTCATAATGTCCAAACCGGGTTCGAAAGGAAGTTTTAGGAATATCGCCTTCCTTAATCCTTAACTGGTGATACCCTGATCGCAAATCGATCTTTGAGAATACCGTTGCTCCTTTCATATGATTGAAGAGGTTATCTATTTACGGCATTGGGTACCTATTTTTGACTGTAGCATGGTTCACTTCGTTGTAATCTATACACAATCGTAAGGAACCATCCTTCTTCTTTATGAAAAATACATGTGCACCCCAAGGTGAGACACTGGGCCTTATTATCCCTAAGTCCAGTAACTCTTTCAATTACATTTGCAACTCACAAAGTTCTGGTGCTATCATATGATACAGAGTCTTGGAAATTGGTTCTGCACTAGGTTTTAGCTCAATAGTAAAATCAAGCTCCCTCTCAGGAGGTAACCCTGGTAACTCGTTCAGAAAAACATCCTTAAATTCTGACAATACGGGGTACTGATCCAAGGAGGGTCCTTTCCTTTCATTTACTGCTTCAACAACATAAAGTTGACACCCTTGCCTCATGCACCATTTAACCTTCATAGTTGAGATAAAGCGTAGAGACACCCTTCTCTATACACCTTGGATATCCACTGGCCTTCCCTTGTTGTCTACACAGAGCACCCTTTTTACGAAACAATCTACCAAAGCTCGATGAGCTTCTAACCAATCCATTACAATGATTAGGTCATACACCCCGAGAGAAATGACGTATACCTTCAACCTAGTAGTACACACTCCCAGGTCTACTATACAATTATCGACACTAGGTCCTACCACTTGTTTTTCCCCCGAAGCCATCTCGACTTGTTTAAAGTCATCATGCTCGTAGGCTGCCAACCCACTCTTTTCTAATGCAGATGGTGAAATGAAACTATCTATAGCACCAGAATCAAATAAAATCTTAACATTGATATGATTTATCGTACCTGATGACTCCACCACCGTGGATTGATGTTCAGCCTAGCGATTATTAATCGTTGCATAAATCTAGTGGATGCTACATTCTCTTCCCATCGGGGGCTTTCCTTCTCTATGCACAAATCCAAATTGTAACTCTGGGCAGTCACATTGGTAATGCGGTCCTCCGCACCCCAAATAGGTAACACGGGATTAAACCTGCACATTGTTTTGTGACTGTCTCTGAAATGAGTTCCTTCCCCTGGAACCCCTTCCCCTACTTGCTGCTCCATGAGATGGTCATGGAATTGCCTGCATTTTTGGTGATGAATGAGATGTTGCACTCGCTGCCATTGAAATCCTTGTGGCTACTATCATTGGTGCGACTCTATTACCATATGGAGTTGGCCTTGAGACCCCTCCCCTAGGAAACGTCCTAGGGGCCTTCCCCATGAATCCAGGATGATGTGGAAAGGTGGGTCTCATACCTCCAGTTAAGTTCATGTGTTCCTCCACATAATGCACATTTTCCACAACTTTTGTTACCGAAGACAGTTTCCACATCCACACAATAGCCCTTATCTTAGGGTTTAACCCATAGACAAAGTGTTTTTCCTGTCGTTGGTCACTATCCATATATGAAACATATTTGTCAAATTCCATAAACCTAATCTCATATTATTCTATGGTTCTCTTTCCCTGTACTAAGGCATGAAACACTCCTACCTATTGTTCTTCATAGTAAGCTGGAAAATATTTCCTTCGGAACCTCCCCTCAAAAAGTTCCCAAGATACGATGTCTAGGGTAAGATGCATTTTCCTTTCCAGATTGCCCCACCAGTTCAAGGAACTGTCTATTAATTGAAAATTTGTTATCTTTTCCTTTGAATTGGACGCATAGTCTCTTAGGGAAAAGCACATTGTCATGCCTTCCAACCATGCCTCAACACGTTCACTAGAACGACCCCTGACAAACTCTGGAAGTTTGATCTTCCGTAGTTCTCTAGTGATGTCTTCAATTGGAGGTCCTCCCCCTGAATCCCTCAATGCTTCTGGATTACCCGTTCCATATGGTCAAGGCCCCACTTCAATCCTTGTTGGTGGACGCCCCTTTTATGGCCTCCAAAGAGTGCAGTATGAGAGCTAGTTCAGGCGATGGTGGTGATGGCATTGGCAGTCCCTGCGATGATGCCCCTCTGCCCCGATTTCCTCGATTCTGAACCATCCTATATGATTTAACCTGCATCAACCAAGGTTGTCAAGGTGAGTTCAAGAACGTTTCATATTTGCGCAACTTAAACTAGAAAACAATGGTAGGCATAAGTTTTTTTTTTGCTTGTCTGTAAACAGACGTTACTCTCTTTAGGGGAAGTGGCTAGGTTAGGGTTAAGAATCTAATATTGGTGTCACTGCCTAAGAAAACTACTGACTCTCTTACCTGGTAGCTATGCTAGCTTTGCACCATACTCGCCAATTTCTCTAACTTCCCTACCAAGTGCGCATGAAGGCCCCCTCCCACTTATCTTGGTCTAAGTCCTTATACGTTGCGTTTTAAAACCCATTAAGGTGATTTTCCACCTAAAGTTGATTAATTATTAAGAGCTTAAAAAAGATCTAAAATAAACCTTTAACCTAAGTTCCAATCGTCTTAATCAACTCATTCATTTAAGCCCATAAATTATTATTATTATTAATTTATTTA
>JZKD02S2007918.1:53817-68664 GCA_000966675.3 Picea glauca | reverse complement strand
AAAAATGGATGAACAGAGCCTCCAAACAACTCAAGCACTGAAATGGCCCTGGTGGCCCTGAAAGCTTCCCTGAAGCTAAACAATGAGAAGAATGCCTCAACAGGAAAAAAGAGCTATAGAAATAGATTCAGAATGCTTATAAACTTCATGAATGACCTTCGTTCCACATTCACTGGCTGCACAATTCCCAATGCAGCTCCCAAACTGATTTGGCCCTAGTGGCTCCTGGAACTTCCACGAAGCAAAATCACCTACAAATGACCTCATATGGCTCTGAAACCTACTCCATTGGCTGCAGAAGGTCGAAGAGACCCAAAATCCACTAAAATTTCGTCAAGAAAGGTTTCCTCTAGCCCGAGATATCCCAATAACTGACTCTTCCTTCTTTTCCCCAACAAAACTCCACCAAATTAGGAGTAGCGAGTGTTAGTCTAACTAAAATTAGCAAAATGCCAAAAGAGGCGGACTCCGCCCAAAACGCGCCAACCGTTAGAATTTAACGTCAATGGTTGACGTGGTCACATGTCCTCCGACTAAACCGTCAAAACCAATGGTTTGGCAACCACGTTGGTCATCCGTGACACATAGTGGTTATAACAATTACAATGTGATCACAAAGGTGGCAGTTAACCGCTTATAAAAAAATCCGCAACCAATGGGTTAAAGCCACGGTTATGGCCCGTGGTCTTGTGCACAACGGGGGCTGGTCCTTAGGGGTTGTCCCCCTCTTTTACGCCCCTCCTAGCATGTGTCTCATTCTTAAACACAAAATGTGCTTTACAATGTAACTACCACAACTAGCCCGTGTGTTAAGGGCGCGGGGCTATCAAATAACCGACCCAAGGTCGAATCCAGTCTGCTCTTTGTTTGCGCGTTAAAAAAATGATTTTTAATATAACTCCGCCCCACCAAAGTTTTAAATCAAAACGATATATATATATATTGATGCCACGTGGCGGCCAACGCGCCCACGAAATAATTTGGTATTAAAACCCATTGTATCTAGTTTTTTTTTTTTTTTTTCTTTTTATAATTTCATTATATATATTTTTTTGTTTTTATAATGAAATAAGAAATTTCTGACTAAGATAACTTTGTCATGCAGATTCGGTTTTGTGTGTCGTTTGCGCCAACAAGATCGTATCGACGAGACCTATCCCGTCGTCCCAACTTCAACCATTTCTGAGCAAGTTCAATTTTGAGCAATTTTACGACACTTGGTCCTGAGCTCCTGATCATCAAAGATCAACTCAGCTCAGTCAGAAAGAAAGATTATGAGAAGGAAGACACCAACCTTCTATGGATTCAATCATTTTCTATAGTATTAGTCTATAAATTCAAACTTTATTCTTATCCATCATAATTTATTCTTTAGATCCACAATTTCCATCTATGTAATGTAATTTGAAATAAATGAATAAAAGTTCTCTGCAGCGTTTTGACTCCAAATATGTTGTAAATGTGCTTGGGTTCATCAATGAATGAGGTTTATTTTAGTCTGTGACTAATATTGTTTCATTTCTTGTTTGAAATATTCATATTAATGTAGATTATCTGATATGTGAATGTATCAAACAATTATTTGGAGTTGAGGTAACTAAACTCATAATTCATATTTTTTAACACTACTAAATTATTTAATTCTCATGAAATTTTCTTCATAGAAATCCTTGAAAGATTTATCTACACTAGATACCTTGCATGGATAGATCCCTTTTAGACAATCATTCACTATTTTTACCCTAGAAATTCTAATACACAGAAGATAAATTACCCCTATTTGTTGAATTTTTGTACCTAATCATCATGTTTGAAATGTATATGAGTTATGAAGAGTTAACGATTACACTTAATTTCCTTGATCTAGAAAGTTAGCTTAAAAAAGTTAATTGATTTTTATCTCAAAGTATCCCTAGCATCATTCCACTCACAACCAGAAACATCTTGAGCACTAACACTCTTAAATGGCGCTATTGGCAGGGAAAAAATTGTGAAATTATTTTTCCCAGAGAGACGACAAAGATCAGTGTTGATTCTTCATGGAGAAAAGTATTCAACACAAGTTTGTTTACCTTTACTTGGAGACTCCAAAAAGGAAAATATGGAATCATAAAGAGGCATACTAGAGAAAATTTTGATCCTTCTAGTATTCCAGCATTATCAGATGTACAAAATCCAATCTCTTGGAGAAATATCAGAGAAATAATTATGACTATAAGTAATCGTAATCCTAATCATTTTCCTTCCACTAGTCATGGAATATATAATTATGATAGGATATTTAATACACATCTAGAATATCATTCTTCTATACAAATTTCCAATCATCCTTTGATCGATTTATAGAATACCCCTCTAGGTATTTCTCATTCAACCAATAATTCTTATAAGTATTTCTTGAAAAATATCAGAGCTCCTCTATATTTTGAAGATAGTAACCTAATCCTCAAGATTCTAATGGTTGGAACAAGAGGAGGAGGAAACTAAAATCCACCAGAACCTCTAGCAGTAGTAAACCCTTGGATCATATCTAAGTATGTCCCTTTAAATATTCCCAAAAAATACACATGACTTACTCGAGAACTATATAAAATTTCTTTGAAGATATGATGGGGATAAGGAGATGAGATATGAAGAGAACATGGATGTTTTCCAAGATTCTATATATAATTTTTTTATAGAACATGATGATCTGTTTATGATACTCTTTGTAGAAAGCCTTGAAGGATATGTCACAAAATGATTTTGAGGACTACCCCATGCCTTTATCAACACCTAAAAAGTTATTGAAACTACTTTCATAGACAATGGGGATAAAGGACAGACTGAATCTACTATATCACAAAATTTGGATCCTTAAAGAATAAATTTAATGAATTCGTAGTTAAGTTTAATAGGATATTCAATAAACTTTAGAACAAAATCCTTGTGGATATCCAACCATCTCATGTAGATGAAAAGGTCACAAATGTTGGATCCTTTGAGGATGTTTTTTCCATAATTATGAGAGAGAGAGAGAGAGAGAGAGAGAGAGAGAGAGAGAGAGAGAGAAGGTACCTAACTCTCTTAATGATACAAGATGATGCTATTGATATTGAGGGAAACATGAGAACTTTAGGAAAAATTAATGTAAAAACATATCAAATTGATAAAGACAAGAAGGAAGTTAAAGAGGAAGTTGGTACCTAAGTTACAAGTAAAGGTTCTCACATAGGTAAGATTGAAGAGATATCAAGACTCATTAGGAATTTATCAAAAAAAATCTCTGGGATGGAAATGATGAAGGAATCCCTCCAAAGAAACCTCCTAATGAAGAGTTCTCTTAACATAGTAATCAATTTAGGAGACCATTTAAACCATAGATGTTCATAATGGATATAAGAAATGAAGAGTATTCTCTTAGACCTCCGATAAAAAACAACAATGAAAACAATCTAGTGGAAGATCAAGAAGGTTGGGAGTACATAAATTATCAAGAGAAAATGCACTTAATTCAAGATAGTAAAGAAGCCATGCATCTGACATAACATGAAACTATGAAACATCTTTAAATGTTAAATCTCAGAGTGTGCACCAAGGAGGAGATTATGGAGGATTATCAATTTCACAACATAGATTGATTTATGATTATTTACAAGAAGAGATTAAAAAAAAGTATGGCCTTAGACCCAGACCTATTATGGTATAAAAAAGTCGTAATTATCCTACACCTAAAAAACTACCTGGAAATCAACTCAAGAATAAAGAAAAATAAACAATGACTATCACACATAAGAATGATTCACATGATCAAGTGAAGGGGATAAATGATCATATAGACATTAAAAATCCTTTTCAACCTTTTAGCATCGAGCATGAATTAGGGAAAATCATTATTCATGTTCCATTGGTGGTGAAAAACCCTATTTATCAAAATAAAATTGATAATGTTACACATGGAACATATATTAGCAATCAACCTAACACCTTGAATATACATGATGAATTTCCAACAATTACATTTGGAAATCACAAAAACAATAAACAAGACTCAGTTGCACTTTTTCATGTGACTTTAAAAATACATGATAAACTGTTGCATAATTGCATGTTAGATTATAGAGCCTCCCATAATCTCATTCCCAACCTCATAATATCAAAATAGCATGAAAACCTCAGAATAAGTACTCTATGACTTGACAAAGAGAGAAATCTAGATGATAAGCCTCTTCAATGGGGAAATCTCCTTATACATAACATGAATTCACAAATACAATATGATTCCAAATGCAAAGGTCTCCTTGGTATATATATGAGACTAGGAGGAACAATTACAACTAATTAACCCAAGACAACATTAATAAAATAACAATACTAATGTAATATGCCCCAATTAAGGGGTAATGTGTCATGATTTAGGGCCTAACATGCCCCTTACCTTCAGACACATTTTTTCGTCAATGCTTGAGTAGTTATGTGTGATTTTTCAAAAGAATCATCTTCCCATGTAGAATATTCAACATGTAGTTTCTTCCACTTAATGAGATACTCTGAAATTGATCTATTCCTCAGTTGGAGAATTCTTGTGCCAGTGATATCTCCATGCTCCAATATGATTTCTCCTTCCTCTTCAATTTCTATAAATATAGTTTGAACTGATATATGCTCATATATAACCTTCATTAAGCATGAAACATCAAAAAATGGGTGTACCCATGCAGATGCAGGAATCTCCAATTTGTATTCCATAGTACCAATATTTTGCAACACCTTATAAGGACCGTAGTCCTTCGGTGATAATTTATTATCATTCTTAGCTTGCTTAAGGGACATCTCTTTGTATGGTTGTAGTCTTAAAAAGACCCAATCCCCTACTACAATTTTTTTTTCACTACGATGTTTATCTTCTTGTTCTTTCATGGGATTTTTTCCCATGGTCGGGTTGTCCTTTAAGAGTTGGAGAACTTGTTTTTGATGATCGATGTGGTATTCTAGTCCTTGAACCTTACATATTTATTTTAGAGAAGAAGTGATGGACGATCAGTAATATCCATAAAGTGCCATAAATGGTGTCATATTGTTGCAATATGAAAGAAAGTGTTATACAACCATTCTGTTGAGGGTAACCACTTGAACCAATGTGTTTGTTTATCAGAGACAAAGCAACAAAGGTTTCCTTCCAAATATTTTTTCACTATCTCAGATTTTCCATTAGATTGAGGATGATAAGATGAGCTATGATCCAATTGAGTACCCAAAAAATAAAATAATTATTTCCAAAATTGTCTAGTGAAGATAAGATATCGGTCACTTACAATAATATTTGGGCTTCCATGTAACCTTTGAATTGTCTCCATGAATATGGTAGAAAATGTACTAGATTTGAAAGGATGAGAAAGTGCAAAAAAGTGTTTGTACTTGGTAAGTCTATCAACAATCACCATGATGACACTCTTTCCTTCATACTTCAGTAAAAATGTGATGAAATCCATGGAATCCTCTTCCAAGTGCTGACTTGGAATGGATAATGGTTGTAAAAGACCCAGGGTCTTAATTGTTTCCACCTTATTTTTTTGTAAAACCAAACATTATGCCACAAACCTTTGAACATTAGTTTTAAGGACATTCCTAAAAAATTCCCTCTTAGCACTATGATAGGTTTTCAAAAATCATGATTTCCCTCCTACTAGAGAGGTGTGGAATTCCAAAAGTACCTTTTGTTTGATTTGTGAGTTATTACATAAAGATAAGAAATATTTTTACCATAGAGAATCATTTTTCCATGTAAATGTATCAGATGCACAGGAATCCTTTTGCAACCTTTGAATGAGAGTCCACACTTCTTTGTAATTCTTCCATTCATCCCTTGCTTATGTTATCCAATCATTTTGGATGATAGAGATAGCACAGAGAAATGCCTCAACATCTTCATTTGTTCTTGATAGTGCATATGCCACAACATTTTGCCTCACTTTTTTGTAGATGTTTTGAAAGTAATAACCCAACATCTTGGTCACCCATTTTTGTTTCTATTTTGAAGATATTCTTTTTTCCAACAAGTATTTAAGACTGTCATGATATTTTTTGACCTTGAGGTGTCTACCTATTAGGTAAGGGTGCCATTGCTTCAATGCATGTAGTATTTCCATCATTTCATTATCATAAATGGGTTTGTGTAAGTCCTTTCTCTTGAGTGTATGACTTTCAAAATCAAGGATCCTTCCTTCCTACATTAGAACAACACCAATTCCATTTCCCGAGGAATCACATTCCAAAATAAAAATAAAAATTGAAGTGTTGTGTGGTCAAGACATGATCTTTGCACATTTCCACTTTAAGTTGCTCAAAATCTTGAGTTTCCTATTGAGTCCATGAAAATACATCCTTATTAGTTAATGTAGTTAAAGGTGTTCTTATTCTTCCATATTTCTGAACAAACTTGCGGTAGTAACCTATCAAACCCAAAAATCCTCTAAGATTCTTCAACTTTTTGGGAATCTTCCAGTACATCATGGATTTAATCTTGTTAGGGTTTTCCTTTATACCTTCATGAGAAACAATATGGCCCAAATACTAGTCAACAGAGCTTGGATCACTTAAGTCTAGTGAGCCTATTTTTTTATATATAATTATTCATATCATTAAAACAAAAATCACATCACTACATGTAGACCGACCATGATAAAAGAGAATGGGGGACTAAGCTCCACTAGGTAGGAAAAGGGAAGGGGCTAGGAGACTTGGGAAAATGGGATAAGATTGAGGGATTAACCTCAAGAGAATATTATATTATATTTTCCTAAACACTAAGGTGAGGATAATTGTTTTATCCCAAGTCTCATGGAAGAGGGAATGAATCCCAAGTGGAGAGAAACGCGCTACAAGAGAGCCATGTTTCAATCATGGCGCATACAAATCTAGATGGGGGAAAATATTATGTTTGGAATATCTCGTCATTAACTCATGGAATGATGCACTGATCCATCCCCTCCATCATTGAAATCTGCAACATTCACCCACTTCTAGAATATTGCAAGCTCATAAACCTACAAACCCCGTGAAGCTAACCTGTTTTAATCTTGTGAAGGATAGCACAACCGCAAAGTGATTGATCCATATCACATCCTAGACATTTTTTTGTTGCTCGACATGCTTTTATATGGATTGGTGTGTCTTTATATCATTACCAGTGCCCATACATGATTTTATTGTTGTTATTACCCTAGATGAATTGGCCTGTGAGATGGACTGAAGAAGCAATTTGTCAGTCCTGTGAGAAAATATCTCTAGGTGAGAGAGGTTGACGGGGAAGTGGTTTTCCCATAACGATGCTCATGACATTTTGAGTGATCTAAGACTTCATGTCCAACCTATTTCTTAATCCCTGGAAGGGGAGTGGGGTAACCGAAGGACCGTCAAGCAGAGAAGGGTCACACTCCCTGGGGTGGTACATGCATGTGGAGAATGAGGGACTATAAGTTGTGGATGTGAGAGGAATCGTGGTAAAATAATATTTCATTGATACTTTGTGACCTTATCCTAGATTAGGATTCCCTTTACCCTGGGTGGAGTTTAGTCCCATCTTGGTGGTGAACCACTACTGATAGCTAGGAGCAGTGTGGTCTAAGGCTGGGAGATTCATGGAAGGTCTGCATGGATTTGGTGGCCTTCTGAAATAGATAAGTACTCTTTATATATGCTTAATTACATGATGTATCTTACACATATGTTTATTTACTATACATTTCTTCATAATTCTATGTATGTTAACAAAAAGTAGATGTTTGTTTTTAATTTATTAAGTATGATATTTTTCGCAAATGAAAGTGATTATTTATGTAAGGTGGCATGGCCTGACCTTGGGATGGATGGGGATGCTAAAAATTTGTATCATAGCTTGAAAAGATCATAATTTTCGTAGCATGCCTCAGCTTGGGCGGCTTGGGATGCTACAAATTGGTATTGAAGGCCATGGTTTAAACACAGAACCTGGATGGGCTATGTATGAGGAATTGAAGTAAAAAATCCACAGGGAATTGATGTATATAGTGAGAGAGGGGCGCTAAGAGAGATCTTGGGTGGTAATGGAAAGCTAAAAGAGGAGTGCTAGAGAATTTATCATTAATATCATGGTTGAAAACTAGAATATTGAATTTGAGCCATAGGATCTATGCAGGGGGATTAAAAACCTTCCTAGCCATCAAATCTGGAATAGGTGCACGAAAATTAACATTCAAGTACTTCGAACTTCGTGACTTTGATGAAGTTTATTTTTTTTTCGACAAAATGGGACGAGGCATGAATTTCCAAAGTCCTAGAGTGATTTTCAGCCATAGATCATCTAGGAGGAGGAGATTCATGGATTTTACCCCAGTAGTTCGACGGTTTGGAGTTCAGTGAAATTGGTTGAAGTGCACGTAGAATGGACTTCCTCCTAAAATATTGAAGTCAGGAACTCATTCAGAGTATTCGATTAATAGGGACACATGTCTGAATATCAACCCTGCATATTTTCGGTAGTTCATAAATTTTTTGTTCAAGAGAACTAAGAGGTAATGTTAAGAAAATATTCAAAGTCCTGGATCTCAAAAGTCTCGAAGTTCTGGGAAGCAGTCGTTCAACGATTTAGAGTTCAGGAGAAATATAGTGATAAGTCAAAAATCCTTCGAAGCCCAGAGCTACAAAGTGTTGAAGCATGAGGTATGTCATGGCATGATGACATTACCATGGGTGACAGGAACCCTCTCTAGTCATGCCACATGTCAGTAAAAATTTTAATTTTGATGACCTTGTTGGAAAAATAGCACTGTGACACGTTGGGGCCATGTGTCCCCATCTTCTATGATGAAAGTTTTACTATGTGGACCATGAAAAATTTAAGAGGTTCAAAAATTTGGCGTTCAAAGGAATTGAGTGAAGAAGCTGTTAAATATTCTAAAGCCTGAAACTCCAAAGTGCCGAAGTGATAAAGCACTAGAGAGTTCAAGAATTCGACATTCAGAATAAATGGGAGAAGAAGGTTTTTAATTTCTCTGAAGACCGAATCTCCAAAGATGCAAAGGATCACCAAGCCAATGGTTCACCAACTTAGACTTCAGGAGAATCACGAGTAATGAGGTATAAACTTACAGATCCCCTAAGTCCCATAGTCATGAAGTCCTGAAGTTTTTAAGTAACGGAGGTGACACAATATGTTGACGTCACCTAAGGTGACATGGATACATGATATATGTGCCATGTGTCATCATTTTTCAGGATTTTCAAGGGCCCTTCATGCCCAATTAATATTTGACATGTGTCGTCTGTTGGATGGAGCCATGTGTCCACTCTCTAACTCTACCATGTAGCACACTGATACATTGGCATTGACTAGACCTCAGTGGTTCATTAGTTTGAAAATCGGGTAAAGAAAATAAAGAAGGAAGGTAAACCTCTAAAGAAAGAAGTTCTGGAGAGCTTCACCAGTTCAATATTTGGAGGAATTACATATTACTACAATAAGTAACTCTGAAGCCTGGAACCCCGAAGCTCTGAAGAGGTACCCTTTGAAATTCAGCCACTTCATTATTCAAGGAAAATGAGTTAAGAAGGAGGGAAAACCTCCAAAGCCCAAATTTTTGGAGCCCCAAAGTTCCGTAGGATCCGGATAAGCACCTTTCTGCTAGCACTTCTTCATAGCTTGCAGTCAAATGCAGTTGGGGGCTGAAGGAAAATGGGCTATTGCCCAAAAACTTTGTTAAAGAAGGCAAAAGGGGTTAGGAAGGAGGATGTAGGTTTCGATTGGTTCAAACCTGCATAAAAAGAGGTATTGAAGACCTGGGAACTTTATTATAGGATCCAAAAAATATCTAAGAGAAGTTTTTCTCAGAGGAAAGAGATAAGTTGGAGAAGGATTGCATCAGAGAAAAAAAACAAGTTTTAAAGGACCATAACTTTCTACTCAAAGCTCATAATTAAGTAAGGAAGTCGTCATTGGAAAGGTCTAGGATAGAAGAAAACAAATGTTCACCCAAAAAAGGGGATTGATAATACAACTACTAATAAAATAGGAGGAAAGAAGCCTGATATGTTATTGAACCAAAATGGTTTATGTTTTTATAAAATTGTTGAATCAGTGAGTTTGACAAGGCGATGTTGGTTGCAGATTTTGTAGAATTTAAACCAACTTGATCAGATCATAATCAACACAGATTACAAAGAGATGGATGATACATAGGTAGTATATAGTCAAGAATATGAAATCAGAAGGATGAATGTCCATTTGGGTATGGAAGGAACCAACTCCAATGGACATCGAGGAGGAAAGGAAGAAGACATAAATCTAGCAAATACCATCATAAAATTGTAGAAAGATGTCCATATCCATAAGAATGATAATGAGAGGATTATGAAATCCAAAGAAAAAAAATAATAGTTCAATATAAACTTGATGTAGATACTGGACATAATTGAAAATAAATTGGATAAGAAGTGTGGCTCCATCAAATCAGGAAGCCACAGGTCCCCTTATGAGAAAATAAGAATAAGGAGTGGTAGAATACATCACCATCACTCCCAAAGACATTCCAATAGGAGACAACAAAGAATCTAAAGTCTGTCCCATGTCAGGAAACTTCATAAGAGGTTTGTGGTGGATGAAATGAGAGGAGAAATGAATAATATCAAACCTCCTACTTTTTATGGTGAAGACAAGAAGGATGAAGATGTTTATACATGGATGCTAGGCATGAGGAAGTACTTTCAATTTCATAATTATTCTTCTCATTCATAAGGAATAATTTATATCTACCATATTAAAGGAAAGGAATCCATGTGGTGGGACTAGCTTGTGCAGGTTCAACACATTAAAGAGAAAAATATGACTTGGAAGGAATTCAAGAAGCATTTTGATAAGAAATACTTAAACAAGAGGTATTATGATGAAAAGATGAAAGAGTTATTTGAACTAAAATTAGGAAGCATGACCATTGATGAGTATGAAAGGATATTTTTAGAACTGTTGAATTATGTCTCCTTCATCAAGGATAAGACATTTAAGATCCAAAGATACCTGAGTGGGTTGTCATATTTCATCAATGACAAAATTCAATATGATGATCCAAAAGGTTTGGAGGAAACCATAAGGAAATCCAAGTGCATATATGATCATCATAAGGGAAAGCATAATTTTCAAAAATATTGGGAAGACAAGAACAAGTTCAAGATGGAATAGAGGAAGAAGGGGAACAATTCACCCTTCTTCAAAAACATTTCTCGGGGAGAAAAAAATCCTAAAGATCCCAGAATGAGTAAGACAGGTGGGAAACATCTAAGGTAGACACCCATTCAATGTTGGGGATGTAAAGGAGATCATTTGTATAGAGAATTTCCTCATAGAAAAGATAAAAGTGAGATATTTCCACAATGTAGAACAAGATGAAATAATGGAGGACATGGGTAGAAGTGTTTCAAGGATCTATGCATCCCTGGACAACAAGAAATCATAATTTCAATCACATGTGATTGAAGTAGAAGGTATGATAAATAACCACTCCTTTACTATTTTAGTATATTCAGGAGCTATTCATAGCTATATATATCCTAAGGTAGTGGAAAGATTGTAATTTCCAAGAAGCAAGCATGGGAAATATTGGCTGGTGCAGTTGGCTATAGGAGCCAAGAAAAAAGTTGTTGAGCTGGTTAAATCATGTCTAGTGGACATGAATGGGATAAGTACCAAAGAATATTTGAACATCCTTCCGTTTGGTTCATATGACTATCTAATTGGTATGGATTGGTTCGACCAACACCATGTTGCCTTAAATTGTCATAACAAGGCATTTACTTTCCTGAATGAGGAAGGGAACCCAAGAACTGTCCAAGGAATTCCCAGGGAAGTTATTGTCTAAGATATCTCAACAATGCAGTTGAAGAAGTGTTATAGGAAGGGATGCCAAATATTTGTATCTCATATGGAGGAAGCAACTAAGGATAAGGTGTCAAATCTTCAGGATCATGCAGTCTTGAAATATTTTCAGTATGTGTTCAAGGAGATACCAGGACTACCCCCAAGAGAGATATTGATTTATCTATAAAATTAATTACTGGAGAAACTCCAGTATCAAAGAATCCCTAAAGGATGAGTACATGAGTGATGAAGGAAATATGAATCCATCTTGAAGAACTTATGAAGAAGGGGTATATATGGCCAAGTGTGTCACATTGGGGTTCCCAAGTTTTATTTCTGAAGAAGAAATATGTGACATTGAGATTGTGAATTGACTTCAAATAATTGAACAAAGTAAAAAGAATAAGTATCATTTGGAAAGCATAGATGACCTCTTTGATCAGTTGAAGGATGAAAAATTATTCTAAAATATTGATCTCAGGACAGGATACCATCAAGTAAGGATCATAGATGAAGATATCAACAAGACTACCTTCAGAAAACGGTATGGTCATTACGAGTTCACAATGGTGCCATTTGGGTTATCAAATGCACTAGTTGTTTTTATGTGTTTAATGAATGGTGTTTTCAGAGAGTACCTAGACAAGTTTTTCATTTTATTTTTGGATGAAATTCTAATATATTCGATGTTAGAATAAGAGTATGAGAATCACTTGAGGATGGTGTGACAAGTGTTAAGAGAGCACCAATTGTATGCCAAATTGAGCAAGTGCTCATTTTGTTAGAACCAAATTTACTATTTGGGGAATATCATATCCGAAGAAGGGATAACAATGCACCCTGAAAATATTGAAGTTATTAAAGGGTGGACAACACCTAAGAATGTGACAAAATTAAGATGCTTCATGGATCTAGCTAGTTACTACAAAAAATTCATTGCATGGTTTTCAAGGATTGCTCACCCGATTAATTCCTTGCAAAGGAAGGGGGTGAAGTTTTAATGGAAAATAGAATGTGAAAAGATATTACAACAATTGAAGAATTTTTTAAGAAGTGCTCCAATTCTTAGAATTTCATATCCTAATGAGGATTTCATGGTTTGTAGAAATTCATGTAAAGAAGGACTTGGTGGATTCCTCAGTCAAAATGGTTTTGCGGTATGTTTTGAATCTAGAAAATTGAAAGAGCTTGAAAGCCTCTATGGAACTCATGATTTGGACTTGGAAGCCATAGTACATGCCTTGAATAAGTAGAGGGAATACCTCATGGGAAAAGGCTTTTAGATAAGGACAAACCATAATGTTTTGAAATATCTATTTGATCAACCGACTTTAAATGCCAGGCATAGAATATGGTTGGAATTCCTTTATGAGTATGACTTTGATATCAAGAACATCAAATGAAAAGAGAACAAAGTGGTTGATGCAATCAATGGGAGAGTGCATGAAATGCATGCTACAACCATTATCATGTTTCAAAATGATCTTGAAGGAATAATTTATGAAGCTGGAAAAGAATATTTGCAGTACATGGATATGGTAACAAAATTACAGCAAGGTAAAATGCAACAAAAGGTTGAAGATTATATATTGGGAAATGATGAAATTATCTTGTAAAGGAACATAATTAATGTATCCAATTCTCATGAATTGAGGACTATTATCTGGAAAGAGATGCATAATTTGCCTTATGTTGGACACCCAGGATATCAAAAAACCATTGCAGCTATCAAGAGCCAGTACTATTGGCCAGGCATGAAGAGGGAAATTGATGAGTACATTACTAAATGTTTGGAGTGTCAAAAGGTCAAGGTTGAGCATAGACACCCAGTTGGGTTGTTGTATCCATTTCACATTCCTGAGTGGAGGTGGGAAGTGGTGTCAATGTATTTCATCACCAAATTTCCCAAAACAAGAAAGCAACATGATTCTATCACGGTGGTGGTGGTCAAGATTACTAAAGGTGCCCATTTCATTCCAATGAAGATTACTCACAAGGCAACCAATGTTGATGATATTTATATGAGGAAAGTGGCATGATTGCATGGCATACCTAAAAAAATTCTATCTGACAGAGACCCAAAGTTCAACTCGAAGATCTAGAAGGTATTATTCAAAGGATTCAAAAAATATCTAAACTTCGACAAAACTTATCATCGTGATTCTGATGGGAAAACAAAAATGGTGAACCAAGTGATAGAGGATATAATAAGAATGTACGTGATGGAAAAATGATATAAGTGGGAATAATATCTACACTTGGTAGAATTTGATTAAAATAATGGGCACCGAGCATCTCTGAAGATGATCCCATTTGAGGCACTTTATGGAAGAAAGTGAAACACACCAATAAGTTGGGACAACCCAACTAATAGAGTAGTGGTTCGGAAAGAGTTGTTGAGGGAAATGAAAGAGAAGATGTCAAAGATAAAGAAGAATTTAAAAGATGCTCAAGAAAGGAAGAAAATCTACGTTGATAAGGTCATAATTCACAAAGAATTTTATATTAGTGATCATGTGTTTCTGAAAGTGAAGGCCAATAAATGTTCCCTAGAGTTGGGAAATTGTTAAGGTCCTAACCCGCACATGGGTAGATCAATGTATTCGGATGTAATAAAGGTCAATATTAATAAGACCTTTTAATAAAAGAGAATTAGGTGGATGTAAGAAGACCTAATAGAATCTTCCGCTTCTAGAAGGATCTTCCTCTAGATGCTTCTTTTTAGTATAAATAGGAGTCGAGGGTATGAGAACCCTAGCTTTGATATTATTGTAACAGAGCGTTGCTCGATTGGAGGTTTCCCCCTCGAAGAGGCCTGTGAACATTGCTATCTGAATCAAGTGCTATTTCTGTTTCTATTTCGTATATCATTTATGTGTATTGTGAAGATTATGCTGGATATTTTACTGTTATTCTGTTATTTCTAGCATTTCATTTCTGTTCTGCATATTTTATATATCTAGTATCTTGCAAGTGGTATC
>JZKD02S2007918.1:25701-49213 GCA_000966675.3 Picea glauca | reverse complement strand
TTCGTATATCATTTCTGTGTATTGTGAAGATTATGCTGGATATTTTACTCTTATTCTGTTATTTCTAGCATTTCGTTTCTGTTCTGCATATTTTATATATCTGGTATCTTGCAGAAATTGTTCCAAATTGGCAGCTCGTTACTGTGGGCCATTTGAAATCCTAGAAAGTATTGGGCATGTAGCTTATATGCTTGCATTACCAACATTTATGACCATTAATAATGTATTCCATGTATCATTTCTTAAGAAATATATACCTGATCCTAATCTTGTTATTGATTGGAATGTGATTGAGGTGGAGCAAGAAGGTTCTTTTCAAGTGCATCTCATACACATTCTGGATCGAAAAATCAATGAACTTTGTAATCGATCCATCTAAATAGTAAAGTTCCAATGGACCTGGTATTGTCTTCAGGATGACACTTGGGAGCACGAAGAGGCCATGTGGGTAGAATACCCACATATTTTTGAATATTTTTGAAAATATTGTTGTAATACTGAAATATGATGCATTGAGGATAGTGCATAAACAAGGGGAGGGGATTGTACTACCCCAAGGTTGAGTTCCTATTGAATTTTAATTATGCTTATAGGTTGTTGAGCCAAGTGTTTATAAGCTAGGAGGACTATGTGAATATTAGTTCAGAGAGCCTAGATTGTTTAAGGCCCGTGACCCTATTTTTGAATATGTAATTATCCATATAATTAAAATAAAAAGAAAATCACTACATGTAGACTGACCAAAATAAAATAAATGAAGGACTAAGCTCCACTAGGTAGGGAAAGGGAAGGGGCTAGGAGACTAGGGAAAAATGGCTAATATTGAGGGATTAACCCAAAGAGAATATTATATTATATTTTCCTAAAGACTAAAGTGAGGATAATGTTTTTATCCTAACTCTCATTGAAAAGGGAATGAATCCCAAGTGGAGAGAATTGAGCTCCAAGAGAACCATGTGTCAATCATGGTGCATGCAAATTTAGTTGGTGGTAAATATTTTGTTTTGCATCTCTCCCCATTCACTCACGGACTCACGCACTGAGCCATCCCCTCCATAGTTGACCTCTGCAACATTCACACACCTATGGTATCCTGCAAGATATGAAGACTGCAAACCCCTTGAATCTAACCAGTTTTAATCATGTGAAGGATATCATGACTACGTAGCTCCTGAGCCGTATCATACCGTATCCATGTTTTCTTTCTTCCCACTCTTTTCTCTGGACTGGTGTGGCTTGCTATCATTACCAGAGCCCGTACCTAATTTTGTTGTTATTATTACCCTAACTGGATTGGCTTGTGACTATGATTGAAGAAGCAAGTTTCCATGCCTACGAGAAACTCTCTCTAAGTGAGAGAGGTTGTTGGGGAAGTGTTTTTACTAAAGGGTTCCTCATGGAAGTTTTAGATCTATGAGACTTCATGTCTGGCCTGTTGTTCAATCCCTAGAAGCAGAGTGGGGTAGCTGAATGACTGTCGAGTAGAGAAGGGGAACACTCCCTAGTGTGGGATATGCATGTGTGGAATGAGGGACTATAATATTTGGACATGAGTGGACTCCTAGGGATAAAATCCTTCCTATAGGCTTTGTAACCTCATCCTATCTTAGGATTCCCTTTACCCTGGGTGGAGTTTAGTCCCAACTCATGGGTGACCCACTGTTGATAACTTGGAACAACGTGGTATAAGGATGGGAAGTTCATGGAAGGTATAAAAGAAATTGGTGGTCTTATTAAACATACAAATACTCTTTATATATTCACAATTTCATGTTGTATGTTACACATGTGTGTATTTTTTGTACGTTTCTGCATAATTCTATGTATGTTAACATAAAGTAGATTGTTTTTTTAATTTATTAAGTATGATATTTTCCACAATGAAAGTGAGTCTTTGTCTAAGGTGGCATGGACCAACCCTCAGATGGATGGGGATGCTTCAAATTGGTATCATAGCTTGAAAAAATAGAATTGTAGTAACATGCCCCATCTTGGGTTGCTGGGGATGCTGCATAAACCTTGTAGGTTCAGGTGGCTTCAATGAAGGAACATTATTCTCTCGATATATGTTAGGGGTGGTCCTTCTAGTATCCATAGCCATATTTTTACTTTCAACATTTCTCTCCACTCTGAATGCAATCTTCAATGATTTAGTTTCCCAAAGGAGAACCTCATGTTGAATTTTATCCTTTCAATTTCCTATGAAGACATCAATTAGGTGTTGATTTGGAATATCTATTATCTTTATATTCAATATTTGGAATTTATCAATCTAATAAGAAACTAAACCCTTTTTCTTTAGATTTATCAATTGGATGAAGAAGTTATTTCTCCTTTTATCCTGATAGTGTGCTCTCATATATTCCATGAAAATTCTCCACGTGACAAGCAATTTTCAATAACAAAGCCATCGATACCACACAAACTGATTAGGTTCTAAATATAATGATGTAATTTATACCTTTTGTGTGTGTGGTTCATCGTATAGATAAAAGAGCTAATCCATCTAAAATATCCATGTGATTGGATCCTTGACCTCAAATGTCCTCATATAGATCTTAGGAAAGTGGGTTGTATTCAAACCAAAGCTGGAGTTTCTCTAGTATTGATTCATATTCCTTGTGTCCTCATCATGAATTTCATGGGATACATCTTCACTTTCAGGTGGCCTCTCTATTAGAAACTTTTTGAACCCTTCCATGATCTCCCTTTTAATACATCCATATTAGTATCCATCATCACTTCCATCTTGGATTTTGTTCAATCCATCATCCATTATAGTTCATATTTTGTTATTTCCTTATTTTGTAAATCATCTATGTACTTGCACGTTTCTTCACCTTCATCAAGAAACCAAGTAGGACTATCTGAGGGATTATTTTAAGTAGAATTTCTATTTTTTGGTGTCATGTTTGCCAAGTATCACTGCAAGGTAGGAATTCTTAATTGGATTAGGTACAGGTCCTCACAAACAAGGGAGTGTCGGGTGCTATAGCTATTTGTTATATGTGTGGGGCCCAACAATAGTACTTTTCCCAATATCTCAGGGAACTAACTAAGGACAATTGACCTTTTGCTTAGCCATACTATATGAATATGCAAGTACTAGAGAGTGATCTCCCCGGTTGTTGTTTTCAGTGTACTATAGAAACAAGACAACCAAATGGTTTACTTGATTGGTATTAGGATTCTAGGGGGTCTCTCGATATACACCAGGTTTGCGGGATATTGAATCCGTATTATTTTTTTCTAATGTGAAACCGTTTGAAAGGGGCCTTCCGATATACTCTAGGTACGTGGAAAAACAACACTATCCCCAGGTTGTAGGGATGACAAGTAACGACAAATCTTATGTTTAGAGATACCAGAATAAGTATTTACTTAAAAATACCTAATATTCTCCAAAATATATGTGATACTCCTTTTATTCCACTTTATTGCACTTTTTAAACTACCCCAATTGTATCTTCTAGTCAAAAGATATGGAAATTTCCAAAAGAAAAAAAATGCACCTTTTAAAACCTTGATTTGGAGACTGTTCTTCTAGACAACCTTTATTTCATTCTATCTCTCTAATTTAAACACTTAATGAGTCTAAACTTTCCTCATGAGGAAGCATGATGTGTCTTATTTCCAACCCCACAGGTTAGACCAATATTGGATTCTCCAAGACAATTTTATGATAACTTTCTCAAGATGAGCTTATTTTTTCCCTTTCAGGATAGAGAACTTGTACGACCTGCCACGTGTCACTGTCTTCACTTAAGAAATTGAAATTTTAACCAGTAAACCTTAGGTAAGTACCCTAACCAATGGAATATGTCTCACTCAATTTGGAGGTCTATAGACTCATATACAATACGTTTCCCAAGAACACTTGTTTTAGACTAAAATATGGACCAACAAAAAACCCTACTTTCCTTTAAGAATAGATTTCATAGTATAGAAAATCAATGGATGAAATTTGTAAAAACTATTTGGTGACAACCTCCTCCTTCTCTCCTACCAAAGAGGGGCCATCATGACCTCCCAGTATAGGATTGTTCAAGACTTCAAGTCGTATGACTCGTCGGGCTCCCGATGGAACCGATTTAAACTTGACACAGGTCCCCCTTTTACTTCCTCGACACCTGTTGTTAATGTTTAAGACATTATTATAGTTCTTTGCATTTCAATAGATAACAATATAATAACAAAAATCAACGAGAAATACACAATCACAAGAGACACAATATTTGTCCTTGGAAACCCTCTAGGGGAAGAAAACCCAACAAAACCTCCTTATTATAGATAGCCAATATAATGCCAAGAGATAACTCAAGCTAATTCAAAAGATCCTCTCCCAAATATGCGCCACTCTCTCTCTCTCTTCTCCAACTGTAATTCCAAAACTTGTCTCTCAATGAGCAAGTGAGTTGTCTTTCTAAGTGAGGTGCTAGCCTCATTATTTATACAAATCTGGCACGTGTGAAGTGTCTCTTCACTGACAGGTCTGAATTCTGAAACTGGGTGGTAATAACCACCTTTATTATGTTCTGGGGCCTCTTAAATATATTCTGGAGACAAATTCTTTTTTTGCTTATTACAATTACATTATGACCAATCCGCAAAAGTGGATTTGGTCCTTTTACAGTAGCCGACATGATCAATCCACAATGGGGATTGATCCAATGAATAATATATCAAATAATCATAAGAATACACTTTGCCATTACAATATTTCAACACTCCCCCTTAACAAGAAGTGTATTCTTCAACAGCATCAGGAGAGAGAGAGAGGACAACATCATAAACAACAATAAGTGGGTGAGAGTACAACACCATCAATATCATCTTGGAACACTGACTCACATATCTATAAATCATTGGAATTTTTCTTCATGAGCATCATCATCATTCTCAAAGGAATGCAATCATCATCTGCATCAATATGTATGAGTATAAAAGTAATACATCATCATCACAACACGAGGCTATATCATCATCATAATATTGGATTGGCTTTATGTCACAGCTGTAAGGCTAGAAGCACAGTGGTCATCTTTCTTTACATCATAGCAGCCAAGATGGAAGCAAGAAACTCATCCTACTTTACGTCACAACAATCAAGCTGGAAGTAGGATACTAGACTGTCTTTACGTCACAACTGTCAAGTTGGAAGCACAGTTCTAGTCTCATCTCATAGTCTTTCTTTAAGTCACAACAATCAACTGGAAGTAAGAAACTCATCTTGATTTACGTCCCACCAATCAACATGGAAGCATGATACTAGACTGGCTTTGCATCAAAACTGTCAATCCGGAAGCCCAGTGCTAGTCTCATCTCATCGTTTTTCTTTATGTCACAACCATCAGGTTGGAAGCAAGATACTAGACTGGATTTACGTCACAATTGTCAAGCCAGAAGAACAATACTAGTCTCATCTCATCATATTGCTTTACGTCACAACCATCAGGTTGGAAGCAAGATACTAGACTAGATTTACATCACAGCTGTCAATCTAGAAGCATAGTACTAGTCCCATCACATCATCTTTCTTTACGTCACAACCATCAGGTTGGAAGAAATATACTAGATAGGCTTTACATCACAGTTTTCAAGCCTAAAGCACACTACTAGTCCCATGACATCATCTTGATTTACATCACAACCATCATGTTGGAAGAAATATACTAGACTGGCTTTATGTGATAGTTGTCAAGCCGAAAGCATAGTACTAGTCTCATCACATATTATTTCTTTACGTCATAGCATTGAAGCTCGAAGAAAGAGGTGTCTCATCACAACAAATACTCCCCCTTTTGAGGAAGGTCCTTTTGGAATATACCAAGCTTATCTCAAAAGTGCTCAAACTTTACATGAGATAGAGGCTTGGTCAACACATAAGAAACTTGTTCATCCATGCTAACGTACTGGATTTTTAAGGCTCCTCTCTACACCATGTCACAGATGTAATGATATCGGATCTCTATGTGCTTTGATCTATCATGGAATACAAGATTCTTTGTCATCTTTATGCAGCTATGGTTGTCACATAGGATCATGGTTGCTTCCATCTATAGGTCAAATGGGTTAGTCAACAACTTTTGAAGCCATATAGCTTCAAATCTGGTAGAACATGCAGCAATGTATTCTTCTTCCATTATGCTGAGAGAAATGTTGGATTGCTTTCTACTCTGCTACAAGATCATGGCTGATCCGAAATTGAAACAACATCCTAAAGTGTTTTTCCTATCAAAAACACTTCCTACCCAATCTACATTAGTATATCCACTCAATGTGAAATCATGATCTCCGTCATAGATGATACCACAATCTATTGTACCCTTATGGTACCTCATCACATGTTTTGCAGCTACTAGGTGAACATGTCTTGGTTCTACCAAAAACTGACTCAAGGTGTTCACGGAAAAACAAATGTTTGGTCTGGTGTTTGTCAGGTACATCAGTGATCCAATAATCTATCTATACAACATGGCATCAATCAATTATAACAAAGTTTCAACCAACAACTTCAACTTCGCTTCCATGGGTGTATTCATGGACTTTCATTCCAACATGTTGAATCTCTTTAGGATTTCGACTCCATACTTCCCTTGGTTAAGGAAGATACTTTTTGGACTCTGCCATACCTCAAGAACCAAGAAATAATTCATTAGGCCAAGGTATTTCATTTCAAATTCTGAGGCAAGTCTCTTCTTACATTCAGTGATGATATTTTCTTCTCCGGTTAAGAAAAAGTCATCCATATATAGCAATAATATTACTGGTTCATCATTCATAACCTTGAAGTAGAGGTTACAATCTTCTTTACTCTTGGTAAAGCCTAAGCTCGTCAGAAAGTTGTCTATTCGGACATACCAAGCTCTAGCAACTTGCTTCAGTCCGTACAATGCTTTCTTCAACCTATAAACATGAGACTTCTTTTCTTCAACTTCAAATCCTTGAGGTTTCTCTATATACACTTCCTCTTCGATGACACCAATTAGGAATGATGTCTTTATGTCCATCTGGTGCAGCTTCCACTTCATCTTAGCTGTAAGGGATATGATGGTTCTGATCAAAGTGTATCTGGCTACAGGAGCGAATGTCTCTTCATAGCCAATACCTTATTTTTGAGAAAATCCACGAGCTACAAATCTTGCATTATATTTCTCAATACTTCCATCAGCAACATGTTTTATTTTGAAGATCCATTTGGAGGACACCACATCTTTACTCTTCGGTCTGGGAACTATTTCCCATACTTTGTTCTTTATTATAGATTGGTATTCCTCTATCATGGCATCTTCCCATTCTTTCCTCTGAATGGCTTCTTCAAACTAGGTAGGATCCTCCTCTAGAAGATCACACATCAAAGCCGTATAACTGGAGAAAGGATTTGGTCTTTTCACCTGTCTCATAGCTCCTTCGGGAACACCATACTTCTCTCCATATTGAATAAGATATCTAGCCCAAGATGGATATGTTTTATGGAGGATCGTCATCTAAGGAGGTTCTTGAACTTATAATATATCATGGTATTCTAGAATTTCCTCATCAGGGGAAGTTACGACATCCCTCACTGGTTTTGTGGCTCTGGGAACCTCCCTCACTATAGTTCTAGGGATTATGGGTTCCTCTTCATATACTTCTTCAATCTGGCATCTTCTTGATTTCTTGAGCACTGCATCTTCATCAAAGGTCACATCCCTGTTGATCTCAATGTGATGGTGACCTAGTATATAGATTATGAAGGCCTTGGAGACCTCACAATATCCCACAAATATTCCCTTCTTTCCTGAAGGTTCCATATTGTTTCTCTTCTCTTTTGGTATATGAATAAATACTAGGAAGCCAAATATTTTGAGATGGATTACGTCTGGCTTCTTTCTGCTAAACATCTCTTCCGAGGACTTGAGCCCAAGTGCATTATGGGAAAATCGGTTTTGCACATATACAATTGTCATTGCTTCTTCTACCCATAAACACATAGGAAGATATTGATCATGGATCATGGTCTTCACAACTTCCATTATCGTTCTGTTCTTTCATTCAACTACACCATTTTGTTAGGGATTATAGGGAGTACTGAGTTCCCTCTTGATCCAAACATCTTTGCAGAAGTTCACAAACTCTTTTGAGGTATATTATCCTCCATTATCTGACTTGAGTCTCTTAATATTTCTTTTAGAAAGATTCTCTATCAAGGATTTGAATTCCTTGAACTTGTTAAACACTTCATCTTTAGATTTCAAAAAACATACCTAGGTCTTACGAGAATAATCATCAATAAATGATAAATATATACATACCCACAAATGGAGGAAGATGGCATTGGGCCACATACATATGAATGAATGAGCTCTAGGACTCCTTCTTTGTTGTCTCTCTTTGGAAAAGGATTCTTTATGTTGTTCCCTTGTGCACATCCATTGCATATGCCTTCATGGTCAACCTTGAGTTTTGGTAAACCTGTGACCTATTTGTATATGTATGGTAGCGCCTTGTAGTTGATGTGAGCTAATATTCGATGCCAAAGTTCACATGAGTTTTAAATGGAGTGGGTCATGGTAGCCTTTGAGTGACCCTTTAGTTTATACATGCCATTTTCTTCACTTCCAATGATGATTGCTTCATTTAAGGTTTCTCCTTTAGCCCAGATAAGAACTTATCCATCTATAAAGGCAACTCTGAAGCCTTTATTTTCCAAATCAGAAATGGAGAGTAGGTTCTTAATCAAACCTGGTACACATAGTATGTCGTTTATTTTTAGTGAATTCCCTAAATTCAGTTTGTGGTTTGATTCTCCTGCTCACTTGATGGGATATTGGTAATCATCACCAAGTGTCACTTTCTGAGAAAACTTATTTTCTGAGATATAAGAGAAAATGTCTCTTTGTCACGTCATGTTCTTGGATGCACCACTATGAATGAGCCAAGTGTCCTCTCCAGGTGTTATAGATCCTGAGAGGGTCGAGATTAAGACATGGTCTTTGATCTGCTCTCTTATTATCTTTGCGGGTGGCTCTTCATATTCGACTACATGGGCATGGTGCCTCTTATGTTTTCTCTTGTATTCTTCTTGTATGGCTAGACAAAATTTTACAATGTGTCCCATCTTGTCACAATGATAGAATTGTACAGATGAGTAATCTCTTTCCCTTCGCTGTCCTTTCTTGTAAAATAGCCTTGGATGAGAGTCTTTATTATTGAATTTGTTTGGTGCTTTCTACTCTTTATGAGTCTCCTTTTGAAAGTAGGGTTTCTTCCTTCCTCTTTTGGTGTGAGTAGCTAGGGCTTGATCATCATCTCTTTCCAGTAGCACTTCATGGTTAGCTACTCTTGTTTCTTCTTGGATGCATTCTTCCCACAGACTATCAAACTTCAGTTTCTCCATTCTGGAAAATATCGTTTGGATGAATGCATCCCAAGGTCTCATGAGACCATTTATGGCCATCATTATGAGTTCGTATTTGTTTATGGTATCTCCAATCCCTTCTAACTATTATTTGAATTATGAGATTTTGGAGAAATAATCCTGAATTGTTTCTCCTTTCTGCATCCTTGTATTTTTCAATTTAGTTCTTAGATTCATCTTCTAGTTTAGGTTATTTCCTTCATAGAGTCTAGTCAAGGCATCCAACATTTATTTTAGAGTCTTCTTAGATGACACATAAGGAATCAAGTGGTCTTTGATTGAATCTCCAATGATTCTTTTGGCCCTGATTGTGTCCTTTTGATTCTTGGATTTTTCTACAGCATCGTTGGGTTTCAGAATTTATCCTTTGACGAATTTCTCTAGTTCATTCTCTTCAAGAACGAGTCCAATCCTATACTTCCAGAAATAAAAGTTTTCCACACATTCCAGCTTGTCAAAAATCTTAGTGCTTGCAGACATCTTTTACCCGGAGCTAGGAAAATGACTGAAATATGAAAATGCTCAAAATCAATTTTTGAACTTACGAGGAGGTGCTCTTAGTTGAGGAAAGTAGCTTCGTGTGTTTGGATCTTAGACATTCCAGCTTTTTCTCCTCCAAACTTGATCTGCAGATTTCTGGACTGGCGCTTCTAGTTTTTTAATACCTCTGGCACTCTGGTATTTCTAGTACACTGGGTTTTTGGTACTTCTCTTACATTGTGAAACTAGGGTTTCACTTTCTCGGAGATATAGCCATTGAAAAGGTGCACTGAGAGTGCCAAAGTAATCCTTGGGGGAGGGCACACTTTTCTAGGTAGTTTCAGGGATGAAAAGCTTCACCATCAAAAAGCCCTTATCTGCATGCACGATAATAATGATGTTTTTCACTCTTGTGAAAGATGCTTCCTTCATCTTCGCTCTGATAGCATGTTAATGTTTATTCCATTATTATAGTTCTTTGCATTTCAATAGATAACAATAGAAAAACATAAGATCACTCAGAAATACACAATCACAAGAGACACAACATTTGTCCTTGGAAACCCTCGAGGGGAAGAAAACCCAACAAAACATCCTTATTATAGATAGCCAATACAATTCCAAGAGATAAATCAAGCTAATACATAATATCCTCTCCCAAATATGCACCACTCTCTCTCTCTTCTCCAACTACAATTCTGAAACTTGTCTCTCAATGAGCAAGTGAGGTGTCTGTCTAAGTGAGGCGCTAGCCTCCTTATTTATACAAATCTGACACGTGTGAAGTGTCTCTTCACTTCCACGGCCAAATTCTCAAACTGGGTGGTTATAACCACCTTTATTATGTTCTGGGGCCTCTTAAATATATTCTAGGGCCGACTTCTTCTTTTGCCTATTACAATTACATTACGACCAATCTACAAAAGGGGATTTGGTCCTCTTACAATAAACGACATGATCAATCCACAATGGGGATTGATCCAATGAATAATATATCAAATAATAATAAGAATACACTTTGCAGTTACATTATTTCAACACCTGCTACCTGGCACCTGCGGACCCTCTCCTTGCACTTTTAACTCTTGCGCCAACACTTCTAGATCTCATGGCTATACATCCTCATTAATGTGACTGTAGAATATGACCATCGGCCAACTCCCTTCATGACCTCACACTTCGAGACTTCCGTGAGTGACTTACTCCTCCTTCCCTACCTCTGAATTAGTGAATATTAAGGGACCATATCTATGGTCCACGCTTTTCTCACGATCAATGACTGTGATCGAATCGTGAGTTCAGACTTCGTGAGTTCTGTCTCCTCTCCAGTTTTCTTCTTTTGATTATGAACCAACGATGCGTTGATCCTTTTCCACATGTTGTTCTAGATCAAATGGTCTAGATTTGAAATCTCTCTTCATGACTTCACGAAGTTCCTTCTCCCGAACTTCTCAATATTCTTCCACCTATGTCTTCCTCGACAATGTGTGACTTCTCCATATTGAGGACTTCAACAAGAGATCGACTCCTTTGCACACTTAGCCCAATTTCTCTTTCGACACTTACGTTGTTCTCGAAGGCTTTCTGCACTACGTGCAGAAATTTGTGCCACTCTCCTTTGAATTTGCTCTCCTTGTAAACTTTCATGGTTCCAAGTTCCTCTATGAGGTTCTCGTGCGCTCCTGGAAATTTCTCGCTCTGCTTCCTAAGCTTATAAGGTGAATCATCAACAACTTAGGTGCACTCCTTGCACTTGGCTCAGTTCTTTGACATATTTTACCTAGGCCTTATGGAAATTTTTAAGGCATCTCCTTTCCTTTGTCGTTTCACTTCTTGCAAAGCCTTCGTTCACTAGAATGTTCAACACTTATAGGATTCTTCAACACCTTCTTCTATGTTTCTCTTGCAAATGCTCACACAAGCTCGATGCCCTCCTAACATAGTATGCGAGAGTGTTCAGTAACTCAGGGTTGTGCTTCTCTCTGCACAGTCTTTAATTTCAAGGGACTTAACCGCCTTGAAATTTCTCCCTGAGTCTGTAAATTAAACTAGTGTGCCCTCGTGGAAGCTTCTCTTTTGATTCCAATGAGTTCATATACGCACTCCTTGCATCGGCTTACAGATCTTCCTCTCCCTATCGCGCACTCCTTGGACTGAGCCTAGAGAACCAAACTTAACTTAACACACTCTTGGATAGAAAACTGTATCTCTATCCCTGCAGGCGATTTCTAACATTCATCTACAATTCACAGACATGTAAAAGACATTCATAACACAACATCCATTAAACAAAAAGATAAAACAGGAAAACTGTCGTTTTCTATTAATGGTGGAATAACAAATTACAATGGTGAAGTCTCAGCTACAACTCAGTCTTGGCTCTCTGTGTTTCTCTCCCTACAACCCGACTTGTCTAAATTGTTTAACAATCCACCACCTAACCTCTAATTTACTTACAATACAAAGTTTTATGTATTAAATAAATTAAACATTAATTCTATTTAGAAATTAAAGTATAAAAACCTTATAAAATTAATCATATAAAAGGGCATGTATAAAATGATAAATACATTAATTTGTTCAAATAAATGTATTAAAAATTGTAAACATTGATTTTATTTATAAATTAAACTATTGAGACATTATGAAATGAAATGTATTGATTAATTAATGTTAATAGATTTATATATTAATTATTAAAAGTATATTTATATTACATTATGAGATAAATACATTAATCTAGTTATAATAGATTAATATATTATTTAAATAATACATTAATCATATATAAATGAAGATATAAAATAATAGTTAATTAATGAAAACGTTATTATAGTATGAATAAAATGATAAATACCTTAATGATAAAATGATAAATATATTAATTTGTTCAAAACAATGTATAAAATATATTAATTTGTTCAAATACATTAATGTATAAAATGTATAAATACATTAACTTGTTCAAATAAATGTATTTAAACATATAAACATTTATATATTATGAATAAATTAGTGAAATAGGTTTTTAGTGTTTAATTAGTTTTGTATAAACAAGATTAAATATGGATGGAATATTATTCTTTTAGATCATATTTAAACTTTATTATGACGACTAACTAATTGCCACATCTAAGTAAGTAACAAAGATTAAGATTTTGTTACAAAGTCAAGAGATGTGAATATGAAACGCAATCGTTTATAACCGTGTGTAAGAGTTTGTTTCATTTTATAATCATGTTTCATTTTCTTCTCCAACCGAAACCTTTCGGCGTTCACCACATTGGATGGATGCGTGGTGGCATGGATGTGAAAAGTGCCACAATCTATATCGGCGTTCAGATGACCATGTATAGTGTCAACATTTCAATTATTTAAATATATTTGTTTTTGTTGTTAGTGAGTGGGTGCCCGCGATGTGAAGCATCCTAGTATCCAGTATTCGCGTAGTCATTTCAATTAACCAGGCGATTCAATTAACAAGTCGTATATATTTCTTCATGCCACAATAACGAGTGAATATTAATAAAAAGATATTGGCTTTGCAAGTGGTTTCTTCTGCCTGCATTACACCTAACACAATTTGCTTTCCTTTCCCTGTGGATTTCTATTTTCAATTTTATATATTGATACTTCTTAGAGGTGATAATAATATTGGCACTTGAAATGTCATCGGGGTGAAATATATTGACAGGCATATGCTTAATAAAATATCCTGCACTTGTAATTATCAAATTTATTCATCGGGGATGTTAAGAGTTTTGACATTTGGAAGATGAAAATAATTGTGGACAAGGTTTTGTAGAAGGGACAATTTATTATCGAGTTATCGCCATTTCAAGTTTTCAGAACCTGCAAACCGTTGGCGCAATATGTCTTGAGACATGGCGTGCGGTCTCCTTTCTTAGGAGTGAAAATCCAGGTGTAAGAACCATCCCGGCATATGTTATATTCTCTTTACCCATTTTTCTTTGAATTCCACGTATATTGTTTCGAGGCTAATTTATGAGCGGAGGGTTTGATCTGATTTGAATATTATATTTCGAGAGTTCTGTTTTTGGTTGTGGCTTAAAGAGTGGATTTTATTTCATGAACTTTTGTCCATACCGCTAAAGGAATTGCCATGTATTCACTTTTGTGCCCTTCACTGAAGGAATTGCCATGTATTTTCTTTTTTGCCCTTCACTGGCCATTTTATTTCGAAGGGTGTGCAGGAATATATTCATTAGTCTGAGTGCATATGGTTTTATGATATAAGATTTTATGTCTTCAAGGATCTTGAAGATTATCAAAGAATAAAGTTATATGAGAAGGAAAATTGCGATAAGAGGATGAAAAGCCAAATAAATATAAGTTATATATATATATATATATTTTAAATGGTTGATTGAGTTTATATTGATTAATTAACCACTAAAAATGTAGACTTAGATTTATTATACAAGTTTTCTGTGTTTCTAATTCATGACATGTTATAAATTATATAAATTTTTAAGTCATTGTATATTATTAGTTGTTTGTTTGTCACCTTCAAAAACAAGCTAAAGATGTATTTGGACACTAAGAGTATTAATAGAGTTACATATAAATGAGATCACACCAAGTATCCAAGGATGAGATGGGAAGTTGAGAGATTGCAAACTTTACAATGTGTTATTCCCTTCAAGATTTTCTTTTTCCATTTTTTAGAGATATTGTAAAGTTACACTAATGAAAGCCAATAGGCATACTTTTTTAACAAACCTTCATTCTAAAATAAACTCTAAAGTTAGCAAATAATATAATTCAATAGACTTATTTATTTAACAAACCCACATTCTAGCATAAACCCTAATGTTTGTAAATAATATAAGCCATATTTATTTAACAAACTCTCATTCTAACATAAACCCTAAGGTTTGTAAATAATATAAGCCTATCAGCATTCATCAGCCACATAATGAAAAGATAGAGTAAAGAGTTAATCCTTAGAAAAATAAATTGAATAGTGATGTGATAATTCATCTATATATCAAACCACTTATGGAAGACTGGATCAAACAAGTATACACGGGTATGGACAGATGGGCTTGTTCTATCACGACGTATAACATATAGATTATGATCCAAGACTGATATGCACAATTCTCCACTTGGTAAGGAAACATCGCTCAAGAGCATTCCACTTCCACCTGGTCGCCTTCCACCTGGTCGCCGATTCTCCTAACCGTTCTCTTATTCCTCAAGATTGGCCCTAACCCTTCTCCTATGTAAGCTCTAAATGCTGATTTTAGATCCTTCTCAAGATAATCTATTTTGAGAAAATTTAGGGTTTGAAGATTTTAGGGTTTTGAGTTATGTTCTATCAAAATTTAAGGTTTGAAGAATTCCAGGTTTTTGGTTGTCTTCATATTGGATTCTTGGATAATTTCATTTATGAATGATACATGTTTAAGTCACTTGAATACCAATGTGTAATGTCTTCTTGCTACTCCGCAATCCTATCACACAACAACATGCCCAAAGGTCATTAATATTTTTTTCATTGTATTGTTTATATTAAAGGGCCAAACTCATTTAAATTAAAAATTAAAAAGGGACAGGTTGTATTATAACTATCAAAATACCTCAATGTCTTTGCACTCTGTTCGACCTCTTTTGTCATTTACTGATGCAGAATAGTTGTCTTAGCAATCAACAATTGTGTCTTGTCTCCTCTCGTGATCTCTGAGAAGGTTCGGTAACAATTTAGGCTTTTTTGTAAATATTGCATATTGATTATGGATACACGGATTCATTAATTGAATTCATATAAATATGAACAATGAACAAAAAGGCTGTTTTCACTCTTTCCCACCCACAATTGGTGATCAACCTCGTGTCTTTTCTTGATGCACAATAGTTGTGTTAATAATCAACAATTGTGTACTGTCCTCTCTCTTCTCCTGATATGTAATAGCATGTACATAACGAAATTTTCAGTTATTTTTTCATATTAATCTCCTCATGACCGGTATATTATACTTGTTCTCACTTCCCTTCTTTTCTTGTGAGGTCATGGAAATCTCCTCAAAATTTAATTGTTTCCACGCCTTCGAAAAGTTACTACAGGTGAAGTGAAAGGACGGATACAAGGATACAGTAGAGTAAATTTATGAAACGGTTCATTGCTAAAAATTTAGGCTAATCCACTCCTCTCCCTCGATGTCCTCTCATATTGAAAAGGCGGATATATAAACGTTTCTTCACATGGCATGGCGTTAAAATTTATGGAACGGGTGGATACACATGCCTTAAAAATTTATGGACCCGCCAATGGTTAAAAATAAATAAATGTTAAATGGTTCCTCTTCATAGTTCTCCTAAAAGGCTGATACATAAAGTTAAAATTTATGAAACCACCCATTTGTAAAAAAAATTAAAAATTAAATCTTAAATGTTTCCATGCAAATACTTAATATAATTATAGGTGGTTCTCCATAGTTTTCCTAAACGGAGGATACATACAGTTAAAATTTATTAAACGATTAATTGGTAAAAAAAAATAAAAATAAAATCTTAGTTTCATGCAAATATTTGATATTATAATAATAATAATAATAATAATTTATTTTTAAGGTTACTTTAAGTTAGACACTTAATTGGCGTATGAGATTTTTTTGTTTATGAGACAAGGGTAATGGGTGTATGAGACCCTCTTGTTTATGGGACAAGAGACCCCCTCTGCCCAGTTGTTTCTCTCCATCATTCTCTCAAAGAAAAAATACAAAAAGTTAAAATTTATGAATTTTAAATTGCTGAAATTGTAAATTAATAATGAAATTGTAAATGTTAAAAAATTACTGTTCGTGGCAATTAGTAATTTGATCTAGTAATTTCTTAATCATATTATGTGAAAATGAAAAAGTAAACATGTTGAACTAACAAATCTCATTCATTAATTTCAATGTAAGATGAAGAATATGCTAGCATTTTCAATTCCTGGTCATTAAATCAAATTTTGTAATTAAAAAGATGAATAATCAAACTATTTCAATAGGGAACCCCTATCGAAATAATAAAAACTCAGATCTTAAAAAAAAAACAAAGTGTGTGACATGAGGGAAATAAACCACATACACATGAATTGTGAATCACATAAGGGATGCCTATGAAAGTAATAAAAACAAAGGTCTTAAAAAAACCCTCAAATTCCTCCATTGAAACTTATGCATCTCTTAGTGTGTGACATCAGGGAAATAAACCACATGCACGTGAATTGTCAATCACACCCACTAAGCTAATGAAAAGAGAAGACATTTCTCTGTACATTTTTTTCTCTGGTTTTGCAAGAAGCACAGGAAGATAGGGCTAACGGTTTTGGCTTGCAATTAGAGACTAAAGAAGACAAAAGGTTGTGACAGGCGCGTTGGGTATTTGAAACATTATCTGGACAGCCCTCCTAAGCAGACGCTAAAAATAAAATCTGTTGTGGCACATACGCCATGTGTATTAAACATTACCTGGACTGTCCTCCACGGATTAAGCATAAGCGGCATTATTTTGTAAGAAGAGGAAGCAAATGTGTAACATTACCTAGATGACCTTTCACAGATCCATACACAGATTAAGCAAAAGCGCCCTTATTTGGTAAAGAAGGGGAAGCAAATGCGGCCAGGCTTCTCATCAACAATTGGTAAAGAAATCGGATAAAAAAGTTAACTTAGACTAGGTCAGCTGCTAAATCGCTGCTAAAAAAATATGAAAAATCTAATTTAAACTAATGAAAAATATGAAATATCAATATAAATTTAATATTGTAAAATGATAAAAAGTTAATTGTGGAGTAAATTTGTAATCTCAATTAAGTTTGTTAATCTGATGGTAATTAGATAGTCACACAGTAATTTTTTAATCATATTAAGTAAATGTTAAAAAGTAAACAAGTTAAGGAAAGCTTTTAAAAACGCTAAAAAATTATGAATATGAGATATATTCATTGATTTAAAAGGAGAATTAAAAATATGCTAACAATAACTATACTATTGAAATTTATAATTAAAAGATCATTAAATGTATCCATTATCAATAAAAATAAGAGTAACAAACTATATATATCCATTATAATACAGTGGTATTATCTCAATGCTCCTGGTCTAAAACCAGAGGATATAGCAACTATTCTATCTCTCCTTCAACATATTCTCCCCTTCAACCTGTTCATGATACCAGTGATATCCTACAGAATATCCAGATTTAAGGATGGGTAGATATGGAATCGCGGACTATGGCACAAGTATGTTAGCGAAGTAGAATGGATTTAAACATTGTTAATGGTGAGAAAATTGCGACCTTTGAAAATTAAATAAGAAGGCGATCCGTTCAACGAGCCGAGCTGGAATTTGAAAAAAATCATTCATCAAAAATATGATACTAATAGGGTAAGCAAATGTTTTTCCATAGAAAAATATTTTAGCTCTTGAACATTCTGAGCTGGAATTTGAAAAATTCTGTTCATCAAAAGTATCATAGGGTAATCAAATGTTTTTCCATAAAATACCATTTTAGCTCCTGAACATTCTTCCATCAAAGTTCAACACAGCTAACGAAGCAATTCGGAAAATAGAATATGGAGCATACGAAATGCTTTAGATTTATGCTTTAAAAGCAACCCTGCTTATTATTGATAAATTGTGAAGCAAAGAACAGAAAACTGTATATTAGAATGTATGAAGAAGAGTACAATGAAAAGTAAGTTTGAAGAAGTACTGAAGAAGTACTATGCAATGGGAGATGGCTGAGCTAAATAGGCTCAAGCAAATCAAGAATATAAAGTACAGTTGGCCAGGACGGCTAGCAGTGTACAGTCAAATTGTTGAGGTTACATTATATTTAACACTCCCTCCTAAACTCAACAGTTACAAACATCAGCACTCATTATGTCTAAGTGTTGTCTCTGAAAATCAAAAACTGACTTTCGTAGTCGCTTTGTAAAGATATCAGCAAGCTGATCTCGAAAACCACAGAATTGTAGTGCAATATCACCATTATTGGTTAGCTCGCGTATGAAATGAAAATGAGTGTCAATGTGTTTGCTTTTCTTGTGAAACACATGATTTTTGGATAAAGCAATTGCTAAAGTATTGTCACAGAAAATAGGAGTTGGATCATTTTTTGTATGTAACATATCTTTCAATATTCTTCTCAGCCACACAACTTGACAAGACGCTAAGGTAGCAACGACATACTCTTCCTCTGCAGAAGATATTGAAACAATTGGTTGCTTCTTTGATGCCCATGAGATTAGGTTTGTGCCCAGTTGAAAAACATGTCCACATGTGCTTTTCATGTCATCTAGACTGCCTGCAAACTCACTGTCTCTGTAACCAGAAAGTTGATTACTATCAGATTTAGTGTACCATAAGCCAAATTGAGAGTTCCTGCAATGTATCTCAGAATTTTTTTCGCCATTTTCCAATGAGAATCTTTTGGGGATTCCATGAATTTGGAAACAAGGCTGGATGCATACATAATATCATACCTAGTTGTTGTAAGATACAACAAACTGCCTACTAAACTTTTGTATAGAGTAGAGTCCACTGTAGGACTTTCACCATTCTTGCTCAATTTTGTGCCTAGTGGTATGGGGGTTTCTGCTCGATTGCATTCTTCCATGTGAAATCTTTTGAGGATGTCTATTGCATACTTTTGTTGACAGACAAAAATGTCTTTGGCTAATTGATGAACCTCAATCCTGTGCTGATCTGTTTTGGTGTATAGAGTTGGCTCATTTTGACTTCTGCTGAAATCACTTTTGATCAGAGAAGTGTCAATTCTGTTGTACCAAGCTCTTGGAGCTTGGTTAAAGCCATACAAGGATTTCTTCAACCGATATACTTTGGCTGGGTGCTCTTGGACTTCAAATCCAGGTGGATGATCGACATAAACTTCTTCTTCCAGGAAACCATTCACGAATGTTGACTTGACATCCATCTGGTATACTTGTCATTTGTGTTGTGTTGCTATGGCCAATAGAGTCCTTACACTGTCTAATCTTGCTACTGGAGAAAAAGTTTCACAATAATCAGTACCTGGTTGTTGTGAGAATCCTTTGGCAACAAGTCTTGCCTTGTATTTTTCAATCTACCCTTTTTCATTGAGTTTAGTTTTGTAAACCCACTTGAGACCAATACTCTTCTTGTGACTTGGAAAATCAACAAGATCCCATGTCTTGTTCTTATCAATGGAGTCAATTTCTTGATTCATGGCTTGAACCCAATGTGGCTCCTTAGTTGCTTCCTAAAATAATGTAGGTTGACATGACATTAAAGAAAAAAGGTCATGTTGTTCAAAGTCATCCAACTGCTGATGGATTTCTCTCAAACTTCGAGTTCTCTGATTGTGTGGTTCAAAGAATGATTCTCTACTGGAAGTTGAGTTATCCTGAGAATTTTCAAGTTGTCTTTGTACCTGTAATCTTGGCAGAATAGTTTGAGGTACTTGCTATTCTGAATTATTTACGTTTTCAAAACTTGGCATCAATGGATTTTGACTGTCCATTTGTTGATTTTCTGAATCATTCTAGAATTGATTTTCTAGAAATTTTACATCTTTGCTGAGAATTAGTTTCTTGGTGATTGGATTGTAAAGTCTATAATATTTAGATGTTTCACTATATCGAGTGAAAATACATTTATCACTTTTGTCATCCAATTTCTTCCTTAATTCGGAAGGTATGTGAGCGTATGCTATGCATCCAAATGTCCTTAGATGTGTTACAATGAGATTTGTCCCTCTCCATGCTTCCCGGGGAACTTTCATCTTTAGACTGGTGGTTGGAGATCTATTCAATAGATAAACTGAGCATGCTACTCCTTCAGCCCAAAACCTATTTGAAAAACTTTTCTCTTTGAGAAGTGTTCTTGCCATATTCATTATTGTCTGATTTTGCCTTTCAACCACTCCATTCTGTTGTGGAGTATACCTGGCTATTGTTTGCATAATAATGCCTAGTGATTTGCAGAAATTTGGTAATTCTCTCGAGTTGTATTCTCCTCCTCCATCTGACCTGAGTGCTTTGATATATTTTCCACTCTTCTTTTCACCTTCTACCTTGAATTCTTTGAATTTTTCAAATGTTTCAGAGTTGTGTCTTAGAAAATAGATCCATATTTTTCTCCTGAAATCATCAATAAATGTTAGAAAGTAAAAGCTACCACCTATTGACTCTATTTGCATTGGTCCACATAGGTCAGTTTGAACAAGTTCAAGATGTTGTTCGGCTTGATTTGATGATGGTGGAAAACTAGTTCTCTTATGTTTTCCAAGTATGCAAGACTCACATGGGGGAATTTGCTCTTTAAATATAGGAAGGCCTTTGACAATGGAGTTTTTCTGAAGAAGACTTAGACTCTGAAATGTTAGATGTCCAAATCTTGTATGCCAAACCATAGTTTCATTCAAGGTAGATGCACTCTGTGTATATGGTTGAATCAAATTTGCAGTTCTGAGGGTAAGGGGAAACATGCTATTGGGAATCATATGGATTTCAGAAATCAATTTTCTACTTGGGATTTTTTCATATATATTACAAGATGTTCCCTCAAAAGGTACCTTATAGCCATGTTCAATGATCTATCCTACACTTAGCAAATTATGTTTCAGATCTAGAACATGATAGACATTGTATATGTCTTTCTTGACATTTTGTTTAGTAAGAATAGGAATATTTCATTTTCCTTGAACTTTGACTAAGTAATCATTTCCAAGTGTAATATCAAATGAAATTGAAGAATCAATGAATGAAAGTAAATCTTTGTTACCTATCATGTGATTTCTACATCCACTCTCTAGCAACCAGAGATCTTTAGGTTGTTGTTCAGTCTTGTGGCGTGAAAGAAGCATACCTCCTGAGTTTTCTCCCGTGTGATTCGACACATGTGCTCTGCTTGAGAGTTGATTTGCTTACTTCTTCCTGCATTCAGATTCATACTGCCCATACTTTTTGCAGTAATAGCATTGTATGCTTGTTTTGTCATTTGATCTTCTCCCTCTGCCTCTTTGAGGCTGGAAATTCTGATGTTGATTTTGCTGTTGTTGTCTTTGACCTTGGAAATTTTGATTCACATACTGTTGTCTATTACCTCCATTGGAATGAGGGTTACTATGATTGCTCCCTCTTCTTAGGTGACCTTTGCTTCTTCCTCTGCCTCTCCCTCTACTAAAGGAGAATTGAGTTCTGAAAGCATTGGAGATTGACTCATCTATGAAATGCAGTCTAGTCTCATGAGTCACCAGAGAACCAATTAGTTTATCTGTTGAAAACTTGATAGATCATTGGATTCAAGGATTTCTCTTACAACCATTTCGAATTTCTTTGGTAAACTTCTGAGGATTTTCTCATCAATTCGTTAATCAGCTATGGTTTCACCAGTCAGTCTGATCTGGTTCACGATGCCCATGACTTTGGTCATGAATTGATCCACATTTTCAGACTTTGTCATCCTTAGAGTCTCGAACTGCATCCTCAGGGTCTATGTAATGCCCATATATTTTTAAACATCATTAAGTCTCATAAACATTTTATGAAATAAACTGAAATGATAAATTTCAAGCATAATATTGATTTTTGTAACAGAAACTTTAGTAGCTTAGATTTATCATTAAATACTGAATTCATGGCAGAAAGAAATAAATACATAACTTGACAAAGTACCTGGTTCTGATGCTAATTTATGTTGCCTGCTGCCTTGTTGCCTTGTTGCACAGTCCAGTCCTACCACAGGCACAGAAAATAACTTCCCAAAACTAATATCCACCCTGCCAACTAGGAAAACAACCTAGCTCCAGGATATCTATGGATATCCTGGCCCCCGTGCCCAAAACCTCCAGCAACTCAGTGCCTCCCCTGATCAAAAGACACAGTCCAGAACACTCTGTTCCTTGCTCAAAGCAAGCCAACAGTCCAGAAAATATCACAGGCTCACAGCCAAACACAGATCACAACATCCATTTTGTCCCCTCACGTTCAATGGTGTGCACATCCCCCTCTTCTCGGCCCTTATTCCTCTCGACCGAATCACGTCTTTACTCCACAACCACCTCCATCTTCTGTCCTTCGTTCCTTCATCAATATTTTTTATCCTCTCGGGATTTCTGGGCTTCTCTCCCTGCATACGCCACCCTCTGCAGCATACGCAATCCCTATTATCTCATTTTTATTTATCTCTTAAATTTATGTCACAAGTCATTAAATGTAATCTTCAGTTTGATTATTACTTAATTAATCACACTTATTTCCTTTAATTAATTTTGCTTTGTAATCTTTAATCCTTTATTCAATTAGGGTCGTTACATACACCCACCCTTCAAGAAACTTCATCCCGAAGTTAAGGTATCTGATGTTACAAGTGAAATAGGCATGGTTCATACATTCACAGTAAGTAGCTGACAATATCAGTAAGTAAATTAAGAAGTCCATACATACTAATGTATATGTACAAGGAATGCATGTGTAGCTAGTACATGCAAACCTCGTGCATGTACTAATAATCAAACTATCATTCTTTAATAATTTACGTATGCATTCAATTCAGTCAGCAAGACTAGTCTTTCATAAAAGACAACAATCATTAATTGTTAAAGAAATTCTTTAATCACAATTATCCGGTTTAA
>JZKD02S2007907.1:37926-58874 GCA_000966675.3 Picea glauca | reverse complement strand
TAACCCTATAATTAACATTTCACGTTGTGTTTGAAAAATGAAAATTGTTTGAAAATGAAATGCAAATCCCAATCTCACTTAAAACTCAAAATTTTAATTATTTTATAATAGAATGATCCCACCAACTCCCCTTAATTTTCCTCAAATTTACCTTGGGGACATTAAAAAATAAATTTAGTGTGATTCTCACTTTTTCTTTTGTTTATTTTGCCTTTTATTTATTTTTACTTCCTTGCAACACAATAAGCAATTAAGTGATATGGTTTATTTTGTTTTTAATTTTTCTGTGTAACATACTGTTTAATTTACAAGGTTTCATTTAAATTTAACCATGGTCAACTATATTATAAGTGAATGAATGAGTGATTGATATATAACTAAGGAAATTTAGAAAAAAAATTCAAATCTTAAGCATAGAAACAAATTTTACAACCATCCAAATAATTTCTTACCATTTTTTTCTTAGGATTTGGTAAATCAAAATTAGTTTTAGTGTGCATTAACAATTGTTGTGATTGTCATAATCATGAAAGAGACTTAGGAAATATAGGTTTGTCTCGACAAATTACAAAGTGAAGGAAAAATCTTGAACAATTCCTACCTAAAGTCAACATACCAATAAGATAAGACAAATTGTTAAGACTCACAAAGACGTTATAGAAACAACACACCTAAGGGGAGGACTCAAGAGTTTGACCTAAAAAAAAACATTGTGGATATTGTTGGCATTGATAGCATAAAGGGTTAAGGGAATACAATAACAAGACATACTAGTGTTGACTAGGTGAAATGCCCAACATCAACAATAGGGTTTAACTCGAAAGAAAGGCCCAATTAGACTCTCCCTCGTTTGGTGTAGGAAAACCCATCCGTATTCTAGCCCAACAACAATTACTATTAAAGGTTTTACCAATTACAATTTGGTCCACCATTTGGGTTTTTCAAATGAAATAAATGAAAATGCAACTAATTAATATGCAAATGCAAATGGCGATGTTTAAACAAATTAAAGTAGAAAATGCATATATAAGACAACAAAAGTAACATTGAATCAGTTCGTTGTGCTAATGATTACATTAACTCTAATGTAACTAACAACCAACTAAGAATACTATATCTGAAAATGTAGGCTACAATCTTGTATCTTATCTAACCTATTTGAGCAAGACTAGGAAGGCATATATTTGATTGGAGTAAATGCAAGATAATAATCCAGAAATAGTTCACAAAATATTCTTACATAAATCTCAAAGAGGATAGCCTGCAAAAATAGTTGAAAGTAACATTTCCATAACCAAACCAACAAAAATATTGAGCAAGAGAGATTAAGAACAAATACTAGTTGATAAGAATAACCTACAAGAATGGGTTAGTCATTCTTAGAGCCTTCCAATGACCAATGGACAATAAGAATAGTCTACACAAATTCAAAGCACAACATAAATGTCCAACAACAATGTTGGCCAATTTCTTTTATTAAGAAATGAAGAAGTTATCCCATAATCTTCCCTTTTCATAATAATAATAATAATAATTTACGGGAATAATAAGGGTTACTCACCTTTAAGTTGCAATGATGTAATTAACATACCTTGATGATCATATGTTTCTTTGGTCACTACAAACAAAGTTAGCCACCAACTCTAAGAAGGCTATTATTCAAGTTCCTTCATGCTATTATATAAAATAAAAAGGTAGGTAATCATTTAGCAATGAAAATCCTTTACATTCCATTCTCCCAACAAATATGGGATTGGGTTTATTCATGATGAGGGGAGCATGGATGCCTTATCCAACATTTGCAAATAAAATACAAAGGTAATAATAATCTTAAAATATGTAGAGTTATTTCTTTATTTATTTTACAAACATACACACTCAATTATATTTGTCTAAATATGATCATAATTATATGTCAATAACTCAAAAATATAGAGATACACATAAAAGACATCATAAACTTTAACACCACTTTTAAAATTAATGATAAGTTATTGTCTTCCAAGCTTTGAATTAAGATCAACTTGAAAACTAATTCCATATTTTAATTATTTATTGAACATTTGTTCAATTTAAATATTCTCTTCTCTCCAAATGTAACCAAAATAAAATTACCTTAAGGTAATGATTTTGTAAATTAAAATGTCGACTTTTAAGGTAATGATTTTGTAAATTAAAATATCGTCTTTTAAAATAAATTTGCAGAGCTTGGTATTCATTTTAGAAAATATTAAAATTTACTTCTAGAAAATTTTAAAATATTACTTTTAAATGAGATTTGCAACAATTCTTGAAACTTTATATGCATTTACTTCTTTGTGGTAAATTTTCAAACTTTTTTATATGGACTTTTAAAAAGTTGCATAACAATTTTTAAAGAGTTTATTTCTTTGTGGAGAGATTTTATACTTCCCACATTATGTGATTGTGGTGGATTTCCAAGCTTTATTGGATTAAAGTAAAACCTTTTCACTTTGGGTGGTGGAGTTGAATTTCCACTTTTCACTTTGGGTGGTGGAGTTGCATTTCCACTTTGGGCGGTGGAGTTGAATTTTCACTTTGGGTAGAATTCAAAGTCAAGTGTTCTCCGGTGAAGAATTTTAATTAATGAAACTTTAAAGTAAAGAGTTATCACCGGAATTTTAAATAATCAAACTTTAAAGTAAAGAGTTATCTTTGCATGTACTTAAAATGGTTTCCAAATTTTTTTTTGTAAATTTTTGTTTGTGGTAATTTGCATTTTAAATGGTTTTCAAAATTTTTTAGTGAATTTTTGTTTGTGGTAATTTTTTAAATTTTTTACACATGAATTTAAGAGAAAGAAATTAGGAATAAAAACATTTTGCAAGAATAAAAAATTTGAATTTTTATTGAAGTTAAAAGTTAAAACGGTGGAAATTACAGAGTCAAAATTTTGAAAGACTTCATGTTAATATTGAACAAGTAAAGGATTTTATGTGATTTTTTATAAGAAAAAAAATCTTATTCATGTATTTCAAGGGTTTTTGGTTTAAAAAAATGATACCTTCATTATGAAAACACCAATTGAAAAACCCTTTTTTTGGTAATGTGGAGAGAATGAAACAAACTTCCCCACTGGTGGTTTTCATAATCATTGGAAAGGGAGTCAAACTATAGGTTTTCACAGTTGTGGATATCATAATTAAATTCTAAGAGTTGAGTTGAGTTTGTAATCCACATAATCTTACATATAGCCTATCTTAGAGGTTAAATTGTTTTATTTGGTCGGGAGAGAAAAATGTGCAAAATATTTTTTTTAATGAAAGTTTGAGCCTCGTTTAAAACATTTCTTTACCCAAATTGAATTCCATTAGCTCATCTTACATTTTTTAATATAATTTTCCAAGACGTGGACTGATATAGATCAGATCCATCACCATCTAAGAAAATTTTAATCCATAAAAACGATCAACTGACATTTGGAGCACTTAGTACCAAATACTTACTGAACTTGTCGATTCTTCCTCAAATGCAATGCTAAGTTAGCTAGAGATGTAAGACAACTTCAATAAACTTAGGTAATGCTGCACATACTCTTACATAGATCACAACTGATTAAATCCAGAAAATGCAACCTCAAAACTAAGATGCATGTAATATGATACAAGAAAGAAAACAAAATTATGAAGCAAATAAAAATCTGATAATGTCACTTTTAATGTGTGCATTTAAACCATAAAAAAAACCTGCATCAATGAATGAATCAATAATGCAAAATCATCAATCAAATTCAAAAAAATCAAGACCATGAAAGTACCACCTAAATGAAAATTGTTTAATTTTAATTTCCTAGATGAAAATTGTTTAATTTTAATTTATTTTTGAAAGGGGTCCCAAGTTAACTAACTTGGAGTGTGTTCATACGTCAACAAATAGTAATCACCCCAAATTAAATTAAGAAGCACATTTATCTCATCATAAAAAAGGGAATTCTAATATCTATCAAATTAGTGTAACTATTCAAATTGGCTTATAATTAATATTATCATAAATATAATTATAAAATCTAAGGGATTTAAAGGGGTTTTATTTTGTTTTTTAAAAAAGTTCAAGCAATTGGGTTTTAGTTTAGTATTTTAACACTATGACACACAATTTAGTATGTGCTAAATTATTTCATGAATATAATTAATGGAATAAAGCCTTAATAATATAATAGAAAATAATGTATGTTGTATTGGGGTGGGTTAAGTGTAATATGACATTGCCATATTACAATGTAATATGGCATTCCCATATTACAATGTAATATGGAATTACCATATTACATTGTAATATGGCATTACCATATTACAATGCATATGTCATATAATAGATAATATATGTATCTATCATCAGTGGTCTTATAGGTTCTATCATATGTTATCGGGTTGGGTCAGGAATTAACGTGTTGGGTTCCACCTTTTGGGTTAGGTCCAGTTACCACTTCTCTTTCTACGAAAAAACATTCCTTCATGGCTGAAGCAATTGGTAAGGGTAGAAAGCACTCCACTAAGTTGGGTGAAGCAGTATTGACAAAATCCAACCAAGTAGTTAAAAGGATCCAATAATGCTCATGCTCATTTAGAGTTACTTGCTTCATGGAATAATGCCTCACCTAATAATTCCTTGCTTATGCCTTGCTTCATCGAAGAATTAAGGTATTGGTTTTGGAGAATAATTGAGGTTCACTCGAAACCGCTATGGGAGCACAAGTATAGATACTCTTTATACATAACACAAGTATAGACACTTATTATAGGAAGTCCATAATGAAATCTCTTCCTCAAGTATTTGATAGATCAGTCCAAAGCGTAGTACAAGAGTGCCCTTAGGTTACCCCGACGAGCGAGTCTGTACTATACTGTTTTGCTAACCTAAACTTCAGACCATTTGATGATCTCAACCTATCCTAACACTCAGAAGGGCACTCACGGGCACTCAATCATCTACATAATCTCTTTATACCTTCCTCACCCTCCTTTTTTAGGCGAGTTGTGATGTGTTGTGGTTTCTTGATAGGTTAAAGTGCTTGTTATTATGATGGTTCAAGTTTAAATATCGTGGATGATTTTTTGTATTATAATAGTTGGCTAAGTATTTCTAAGATATAGGTTGTGTTATCACCAATTTTGCGCTAATATAAAGAGAATGTCATTGGTGGTGTTCTATGCTACAATGATAAGATGTTAATGGTGGTTCTCCCTAGATGGCTAAGGGTAAGTATTGGGTGAATTTGAATAAATAAATAACCCTTAGTCATGTCTTTGTAACTAAAGGTATTCTGATTGTAATGTTGATATTATAAGGAGTTTTTCACCCTCTCCAATGAACAAGAGTTAACCTACTTGAAAAAATAAAGAACAAGATTTTTTTCCCAATAGGAGAATCTTATAGTGAATTTCTTTGATTGATCACATAATCCAATTCCATTCATCAATGATGGTTTGAGACATGGAGAAGAGCAAGCCACACCATCATTCCCACCTAAAGGAAAGAAGACACAACATGCATCGCTCCCCAAAAAAACCTATGTGGAGAGGCTTCCCCCACCCAAAATTGACTTCCATGGGTTGTAGTGTAGACCATTGTCATATTGCCAAACTTGTGACAAGATGAGGGGGAATTCCCTTTATCACCAAACATTTGATTACATAGAAAAATGCGACAATCAATATCTTTGTTGCATATGAAAAATAGCTCTTTGTAACTTCCTTCACTATGGTTTCAATGCAAGTTAACACAATGATTTCTAAAACAAAAAACCTCGAGGGAGTCAAGGTCAAAGTTAGTTTCAATTTATTGCGGGGTTAATTGAACTCCTTATGTTCCCAAAAATATAGAGTCAAAATCATAAGACATATTGCTTCATTGCTTTGAGTATTCTTAAAATAAAGACAATAAAAGGTGAATGTGATGTATGCTAAGAAATAAATCTCGACTAGTTATGACATACTTCCACCAATTCACTAATAGACCATGTTACCGCTCAAAATCTCACCTATAAGGAAAAGTCCCAACCTCAATGGGAGAGCCTAGAGGCACTACTAGGAAAACTACCCACTGTCACCTCAGTAGCCTTGCCCCACACTTCAGACTAAGGAAATAAACTACCCTATCCTAGGGGGGAATCCCTATAGTCAATCTAAGCCAAATTGTTGAGTGTAAAATGGGAAGGTCTTGGCTCAAGTTGAAAAAATTTAACTCATTCAAATTAACTCAGTTATCAAAGGTGTGAATAATGCAATATAACAAGTGCTCAAAAAATGTGAATACAATACTAGATTTTAGTGAATCAAATGTTAAATTCTCCTAACCCAACACCCAACAATTAATTCCAAACAAATTACTTCTATTGAATGAAATCACAACTGATTTATTAACGAAAAATTATTGTGGAAGAAAAAAACTGGAAACCAAACACATTGCACATGAAATTTTCTGGGTAAAAACCCCTGGAAAAACCCCAAAGGGAAAACCAATACCGTGGTATGCTTATTATTATAAATCTGGGCTCCCATCTTGAGATAATTACCCACTTGAAGAATAATACAAAAAAATAAATAGACAAGCCTTACAAACCTCAAGACCAGTCCTTCGATCTTGTTGGTTGGTTGTTATCTCCCTTGCTAACCCTTTGCTCCTTTCCTCGAACCATGCCTTGCACACTTGGATGAAAATCCTTCTTCACCCAATCGATGAGATATCACTCTCTCACTTTGTGTGTGTCTACTCCTCTCACTTAGGATGCATTTCATAACCTCGAGTTTACCCTAAATCCAAATCCCTAGATCTCCAAAGTGATCAAAGGATGAGATTAAATCTCACCTTCACTTTATGGTCTAATGGCTAGGATTTAATTTAATTCACTAATTCCAAATACTTAGGAATTTAATTAAATTAAAATCACATTAATTACAAAAGTACATTCACTTTAATAATTACTTTATCAAAGTGAATCTCCTAAGTCCCGAGAGGTATTAAGGATGACTCCCAGATGTTAGACACAAATCGACATGGAAGTACCTGCTCGATGCTACATACATCAACAATCCCTCTTAGCAAGGAAGGTACTTCCACCATTTGGAGGTGTCTTTGTCTTCACTACCATGTCTTCTCTCCAATCCACCCAATCAAATAACCCCTCTTAATAGAAAGATATCCCTATAATCTTGTTCAAAACCTTCTTTGAAGGATTGATGCCTTTGAACATGCTCCTAGAAGCCTCCTGATCTTGAGCATCCTACATGGCCATCTCGTACCATGAAACCTTCTTAACAGAATTGGAAGATTTCTGCTTCCCACTTGAACCTAAAGGTTGAATCCCTCCGAGCTTGTCAACCTTCAAAGCTACCTACTCCTTTCTCTCTGCCACCATGATTCTTGCAATTACTCGCATAGCCTATCCCTTTAGCCTATAAAAGTTGCTCTCTCTAAATCTAAGAACCACTGCTATGTCTAAGATAGATCCTCTAGGCTTGAACAACGCCTGCCCATCTTGGAATGCTACGTCAAATCCCTTCTTCTCAATCACTGAGACTGAGAGCACACTTCTCTCGAGTTCCGACACCCATAGAAAATTCATCACTTGTAACACACCTCCTAACTCCATATGGAATGACATTGTCCCAGTTACCTTTACTGCATGTTTGGTGCCCACACCAAGTGCCACATGCACATTTGAGTTTGACTATGTGAATCCCTTAAAAATATCCCATGCTCCTATCATATGACATGTAGCTCCTCTATATAGTAGTCATGCACGAGATGATATGGTGCCTGAGGAAAGATGGGAAAAAAGTAAGAATTCCCTCTCAATTTTTTTGGAAAACTCATATTCCCAAGCCTTTTCCAACGCAATTACTTTCGGTTGCATCTAATTTCTTCCCTTATTCCTCTCCGGACACTGTGAAACATAGTGTCCCTTCTTATGACAATTAAAACACTTGACCTTACTTAGGTCCTTCTCTGTGCCATCTTGTGAAGATGAATCTCCACCTTTGTTATTCTTGATCTACCCCTAGCCCTTATTTTCCTAAATGGTTAGTGAAAGTTTATCCTCATCACCATCTTCTTGCGGGCCTCCCAGAGCCTCTTGACAAGTCTCCTCTTGGATGAAATCATCCCATAATTGATTGAAGTCCAAAGGTGTCTCTTGAGCACATATGCCTTCGATGAATGAAGTCTAAGGCTTCGTGAAACCATTCAAGGCCACCCTCACTAACTCCACATCTGTCCCTATCTCGTTAAATGCCCCTAGTTGATCACAAAACTGAGTGATCCTAGTGAGATAAATGGTAATTGAATTAGTGTTGGACATCTTGGTATTCTTGAGTCGGTCCCTCAATATCATCTTCCGATTCTCATTATTTACTCCAAAACATATTTTTCAGAGTCGAGAACATCACATTGGCTGAATTTTTCTCAGATAGGTGAGGTACAAGATGACCCTCATTGATCCAGATGGATGTCGGTGGCCTCCCAACTATTCCAACTGGCTCATTTTGGAAGTTTTCCAATTCGACAATTGTTTTCCTAGTTTTTGGTTCCCTGACTTTCGAATCCATTTTAAGTCCCTAAACAACGTTTTTAGGGCTCACCCCAGTCAACATGTGTAGGGCTCTCCATAGGAAACATGTGTATTCCTCGGATATACCTTTCCAACAGTCTATCGTGCGCCTAAAACAAAGATTGTATGAAAAAGTTATGAGCCCAGGAAGTTGATGTACTAACTTACCCAAACAGGGCCCACATGACTTTTGGCGCTTCATCTCCTAGGGCTAGGTTTTTGGATGTCTATGGTTTTTGACATTGCTATTTGTTGTAAAAAGGTGTTGAGAGCCTCATTGTAATCATCTTCTAGCAAATGAGCACAATTGTCACATCTCTTCTCAGAGATAAGCCGCCACCATTCTAGCAAGCTTGTTTTCCACTACATTTTACAGTTTCAGCTTATTTCCTTATTGAATAGAAACCATTTTTACTGTATATATGTTATTATGTGTTAAGCATATTTTTATAATAATCCATATTCATTTTGTTATTCTCATAAAATCCATATCAGTGGTATCAGAGCAGTATGCTCCTTGTCGTTCTTAATGCATATCCCCAACGAGGTCATGGTACAAAGAATTGGGTCTTGAGCTTGTTTCTCTTTAGGACAAAAGCTCTCACACGCCTAAGTGACCTCTCATGGCGGGAGAAAATAAAGACGATGGGACAAGAGATCCTTTCAAAATATTGCTTGAGGAATCCCTCTCACAACAGAGGAATGAGATGATGGATAGTTTTGCGCAAATCCTTCGATGACTACCAATAAGCGACACATCTTCCTCAAACGGAGGCGCCACACCCTTCAAGGTAAAAATCAACTTCGATATTTCTATATTTGAAGTTCAGATAGACATAGATGTTGTAGAAAAATGGTTGAATCTGCTAGAAGGGTATTTATCTATCCATAACTTATCGAATAGAGAAAATATTACTTCTGTGCTCCTCAAAGCCATTCCCCTTGTCAAAGATTGGTGGGAAACTTTCTGTGAGTAGAAGGAAAAAAAGGAACCCTCATTATTTATAGTCGTGGTCATATGGGAGTCCTTCATGGATGCTATTAAGGAACAATACTACCCCGTTGGAAGTTATGACAACCTATATACAAAATGGACCACACCGCGGCAGGAAAGAGACCAAGCAGTTCCCGAGTTCACAAATATCTTCCATACCTTGCACACCAAGCTGGGTATCAAATATTATGAGTGACATCTAGTGCTCAAGTATCATGGCGGTTTGCATAGATACATACAGACTGAAATGGAGTTTCTAGACATCTCATCCTTGGGTGTGGCTTACTGATATGTTGCCAAAATCAAACAGAAGCTCAAACAAAAGATGCGGAAATTTAGTCCTGGGAATCCCTCACAGCAAAATACAGGAAAGGGCGGCCCCAACCCGCAGAACAAAGGACAGAGAAAAGATGGACCGCCTCAAGAGAACCAGTCCAGGCCGCAAGCAAAGAAGGACATCGGAAAGGCAAAGAAATATACTGGGAAGTGGTGCGACTTCCACAAGAGCCCCTAGCATAATGCTATTGATTACCGCTCAAAGAAGTCACTGGTAGATGAGGTGAAATCCTCTGAATCAGATGCGGGTTTCGACTTTGAGTCATAACTAGAAAGGGGGAGACAAATCATTGATGCAGAACACAGTGCTACTATTGCTACCACCAAGCTCGAGCCCGGTGAACCAAACAATCCAGAGGAAGGCGAATGCCTTTTTCATTCACGGATGTGGGTGAAGGGTACCCCACTGCACTTCATCGTTGATAGCTGTAGCCAAAAGAGCCTCATCTCAACAGAGGTTGTCAAGCGACTCACCCTGCTGACAATGCCACACCCTCAACCCTACACCATTGGATGGCTTTGCCAAGGAAGCGACATCTGCGTCAAACAACAATGTTGCCTGTCATACGACATCAATCCCTTCAAAGATGAGGCATTGTGTGATGTTTCCCCTCTTGAAGCTTGTAATTTTATTTTGGGACAACCATATTTATGGAAACACCATGTTGTATATGAGTCTATGCTTCGCAGTGTTATTATTACTCTGAATAAGAAATTGTACAGGATATTGGAGGCAGTCCCACCTAGTGATATTTCCTTTATCTCTGCCAAGTAATGCAGGAAGGTGATCTCTGAGACAATGAAGATTGTCTTCTTTGTGATTTTCTCTCAAAATGAGCGAAAGATCGCAACCACATCTAGGGTCTCCGCAGCTGACCTCTCCACACAGAAAACACAAGTGGACAAGGTCATGGAAGCATACTTAGATATATTCTCCTCACATACCAGGGTACCTATGCACTGTCAGTTCAAGCACCCCATTGATATGATACCTGGCGCACCACTGCCCAATGGGCCAGTCTATTGCTGCTCTCTGTTAGAGAATGAGGAGATCAAGCGAAATATCCAAGAATTGCTCCACAAGGGGCACATCCTTCCCAACTCCTCACCTTACAGGAGCCCAATTGTGCTAGTACAAAAGAAAGATGGAACCTGGCAAATCTGCATTGATTACCAGGCCCTGAATAAAATCACATTCAGAAACCGATACCCAATTCCCTGAATCGACGACCTCCTTGATCAACTCACGGGGGCCAAATACTTCAGTAAGATTGATTTGAAGCCTGGCTACCACCAGGTACCAATATAACAAACAGATGTACGGAATACCACCTTCAAGTCAAAGGAAGGTCTTTTCTAATGGTTGGTTATGACCTTTAGCTTGACAAATGCTCCATCCACTTTCATGAGGATGATGGACGATATCATGTGACCATTCACCAATACTTTTGTAGTGGTGTATCTAGATGACATTCTCATTTACAACAAGACTTGGGAAGAACACTTGCAACATATTCAGTAGGTTCTGCACACCCTACGATAGTACAAGCTATACGCCAACTTGAAAAAATGCTCCTTCAGCATGGACATGGTCCATTACCTAGGATACATTATTAATAATCATGGTGTACATGTGGATCCAGCTAGGATCCAAGTCATCCATGACTGGCCAGCCCCAACCACACTCAATAAGATTCAAATCTTCTTGGGCCTTGCCAATTTCTACCGTAGGTTCGTGTTGGGATTCTCCCATATTGCATGGGCCCTCAACCAAGTAACCAGGGGTGGTGGTAAGGAAAAATTTGTGTGGGGACAGTCCCAATAACAAGCGTTCGATGATTTGAGGCAATGCTTGTGCTCAGCCCCAATAGTTTCACTACCATACTTGCAACAACCCTTTGAGATCGAGACAGATGCTTCATACTATGTTGTGGGTGTCATACTCACTCAACACAACCACCTCGTGGCATATCATAGTGAGACACTATCATATGCTATCCTTAAGTACCCTAATTACGACAAATAAATGTACTCCATTGTGAAAGCCTCTCGCCAATGGAGACATTACATTCTTGGGAAGGATACAATAATCCACATTGATCATAAGCCAATGTAGTTCATGCAGACACAAGGAAAATTGAAAAATGATAGCCATCAGAAGTGGTCCACAAACTTGCAACAATTCCACCTCAACATCAAGTATCAAAATGAAGCACCAACTGCATCGTTGATTGCCTCAGCAGACCGCCAGTTGGGCCACTCACCATGGTGCTAGAGTCTTGTGACGATGAAACCTATGGATGGCCCAAAATCTATGAGACAAATCCAGAATTCTCCACCACCTACCAAATGTTGGGCGCAAACACAGTTGACGCTAATTTCCATCTTCATGATGGGTTGCTATGCCGTCTGGGCCATATCTGCGTTCCATCAAGAGAGCGAGCGAAGTTGATATGGGAAGCCCACTACAATAAGGTGGAAGGACACTTTGACGTCTAAAATACTGTGGAAATGCTACATAAACATTTCTACTGGACGAAACTTCAACAGGAGGTCAACAAGTATATCAGGTCTTGCACTGCCTACATTGTTTCCAAATTGACCACTAAGAAACAGAGCCTGTACACCCCTTTTTCTACTCCTGACAGGCCATGGGAATCCATCTCGATGGACTACATGTCAGGCCTCCCGTCCATTAAACGGGGAAATGCCAGTGTTTTTGTTGTTGTTGATCACTTTTCAAAGATGACGATTCTGGCCGCCTGGAAGAAGAGAATCATAGTAGAGGCCACCAACAAGCTCTTCTTTGAATGAGTCTGGGTACATTTTGGAATCCCACAAACCATTATCTCTGATTGGGACAGTTGATTTCTCAACACATTATGGTCGAGCCTCTGGTCACTGCTGGACACCAAGCTCAACAAAACCACGACCTTCCACCCCCAGACGGATGGACAAACCAAGGTCATAAATCGAATGATCATGCATATCCCGCGCATGTATAATTCCAAGAACCATCGCACATGGGATGCGAGTATTCCCTATGTACAACATAGCTACAACCGAGCCTTGCATAGCTCAACTAGACACAACCCCTTTTAGGTGGGGTTAGGATTCCAACCATTGGGTCCCATAGATGTTGCACTACCCCTTGCGGTCACCTCGACTGACTCATCTCCTGCTCCAAATGAAGCTGAAAAAGCCACCCGGTTCATTGAGCGAATCTAACACATCCACCAACAGGTTCAGGATATCTTACATAAGTCCAATGACAAGTACAAGAAACGCCATGATCAACACTGGGTGCCACATAAGTTTTAGGTGGGATACAAATTTTGGTTGCATTTGTAGAAAGAATGCCTTACCGGACCCCATCGGAAGCTTCACCCAATCCGTTATGGGTCATACACCATCACCAAGGATGTGGGTGATAATGCTTTTGAGCTCAACATTCCTCCTTTCCTTGGCCTGCACCCAATGTTTAACGTGGATCTCCTTCAACCTTATTTCCCACCATTATTGGACACCTCAAAGATAGCAGAACAACTGACACCAACATATCTCAAACCCAACTGCATAGAACATGCATCAAGTGATCAGGTTGTGGAAAAATAGGTCAAGGGCACTCACTAGTAAAGGATCCAACTTTATCGAGTTGTCAAAGTAGGGCAACTCTTGCACCAAGGAAAATGGCTCACTTGAGGCCAAATTCAACAGAAATTTCCTCATCTAATGGGGGAAATCAACGAAATGGAAACCATTTCTTCCTAAGGGGGGAGGATTGATCCATATGGATGTCAGTGGCCTCCCACTTATTCCAACTAGCTCATTTTGGCAGTTTTCCAGTTCGACAATTTTTTTCCTAGTTTTCGGGTTCCTAACTTCCGGGGTTATTTTGAGTCCCTAAACAACGTTTTAAGGGCTCACCACATGCAACATATGTAGTCCTCGGATATAAATTTCCAACGGGATATCGTGCACCTAAAACGAAGATCGTATGAAAAAGTTACAACCCCGGGAAGTTGATGTACTAACTTACCCAAAGGGGTCCCACATGACTTTTGGTGTTTCATCTCCTAGGGTTAGGTTTTTGGATGTCTAGGGTTTTTGAAATTCATGTTTATTGTAAAAAGGCCTTGATAGCCTCATTGTAATCATCTTCTGGTGAATGAGAAAAAAATGTCACATCTCTTCTCATAGATAAGCCACCACCATTCTAGCAAGCTTGTTTTCAGCTACATTTTACAGTTTCAACTTATTTCATTATTGAATAGAAGCCAGTTTTACTGTATATCTATTATTCTGTGTTAAGAATATTTTTATAATAATCTATATTCATTTCATTCTACTCATAAAATCTGGATCACTCATCGAATCTAAGATCATCCACATTTCCTTGGCCTCCCTTGCCTCATGCTTGGCAAGCTCTACATGATCTGTCGACGTAGTCACTGCGGTATTTTCATGACTACATAGTCCATTCTTCTTCAGGTGAAACATGATGCTTGCTTTCCATGGAATAAAGTTAGAGGCACCCTCCAACCGATCCTCATACCTTAAACCAATTGCTAACATCTCCAAGATCTGAAATTTTCCAGGAAACCAATTTGCTGAAAATATGTGTCTAGTAAAATTCTTCAGCTACTCGGACCCATTTTCCACTTTCCAGACCTACTTCCCGTTTCTTGAAACCCTACTTGAAGTTTCTTGAAGCCTTTTGGTGCTTCCTGACGACCTCTTGGGTCTATTGTTTCCCTATTGGTGGCCTTTGGATGTTCTGATGGCTATGTTGGCCCTATCGGTGGCTGCCGACGACGACCTTGCTCCCCTATCATTATTTGAAAAACATAATTATCAATATATTTGTATGAACCATTCATCACATATGGCAGAACATTTAACCAAAAATTCAAATATTATATTTATGACCCGAGTAATGAAATGTTAAGTGAAGTGTTATTTCCTATATAATTAGATCATATTCCACAACTTAACAATAATATGTAATCAACACTATTCCACAGAAATTATGACAACCAATAGTGTATATCATTAACCATGAATATTTGAACATTTTTCAACATATTTGGGAGAGACAAAAATATGTAAGTCAACCCCTGTTTGTACCAAACTAACAATGTTGTTTAAAAAATTGTTATTGTTGTCTATAAATTCCAGACTTGTGAATGAAACTCAAACTTGTAAAATTTTGTGCTAGTGATATGAACATGAAACTTCAAGATGTAATATCCCTTTCCAATTAGTGACTCATTATCCTATATGGTTGTTGTAGGCTATAGTCAACAAAGAAAAGGGAGTCAATGCATAAAACCCTAAAGAGATAATTAAATAAAATAAACAATTATATTTTATTGAAAGGGAGTTAAGTAAGGATTTGATTTGGTCAAAGGAAGAAAGAGATAATAAAATAAAATAAACAATTATATTGAAAGGGAGTTAAGTAAGGGTTTGATTTGGTCAAATGAAGAAAGATCTATAAGAACTGGAAGAAGGATAAATAGTAGAGGCAATCTCTCACTTTGGAATTATGATTTGATATCTTATTGAGTGCTCTTGTAGCCAGCATTTTCATTGGGGTTTTGGGACAAAACCTTCCACTGCATGGTTAGTTTCGGTGGTACAATATCCACCCTATCTAGACAAGAGGAGGATTCATCTAGATTTCTCACTGGAGTTCATTCGATGCTTCATTTCATATTGGAGGGATTTGGGAAGCATATCGACTTGCAGAAGGTGTCTGTGGTGATTTGCAAGAAGAGTCCAAGTTTCAGATCCGTAGGTGCTAGGTGGGTTGATTGTAGATCGACATTGTTGGAGCAGAGCAGAGTAAGTCTTGTAGAGCCTTGGATTCATTGATTGGCATTATACCGGGTTTCATGTGTGGTTTCTATAGATTGTGTTTTTGCCTAGAAACCAATAACTTGTGTGCTTAGTATCATTCTGCAACTATTATTACAACCATTAGTTGTCATTTTACTGATTCTAGAAGTTTTTCCATCCATAATAAGATGCCATAGTTATTTTCTCTAAATGTTGTGTAATGAATGTTTTTTATATGTTTTTCAATATTCTTCATTGAGTAATCTGTTTAAAAAGGGTTGGCAGTGTGAAATTTCCACCCAAATCAATTGGGAAAGTTACAGTTGTATTAGAGTTGGTGATTCTTCCATCCTGTCATTGATGACAAAGAAGAAGGGTCGCGGAGGACCTTCGCGAAATTCACTAGAAAGAGAGGTGGAAGCAATCCATACCGAGTTAAAAACCAAGGGAAACATGGGGGATAACTTGAAAGTTACAGAAGATCTGGTGCTTAGACTACTGATGGAATCTAACCAGAACCAGGTAACAGAAGCCAAGAGACAGGAATAAATGATTAGAAACCAACAAAAGACTCTTACTACACTCCGACAATTTTTAGGAGAACAAAGGTCAATTGGGAACCAGTCAGGGGGAAGTCATATGGAGGATAACAACATTTATATCTTGGTACAAAGTATCTAACCGAAAAGGAGTAGTAGAATACTGAGGCCATCATTACCACAGTTTCTTAAGGAGAAATAGCAAAAGTTCCAGAACATAAGATCAAGATGGTGACCCTCTTAAGGGTTACAAAGCGTACTTAACCACACTAGAGGATTTCTGGGCAGCCTTTTCTTTCCACGACTACTACAATGCTAAATATAGGAAAAAACCAAGAGAATGGAACAAAACAACGCAGTACCAACAAAACTATGATCTTATGCATAGGGTGGGAAGATTAAGTATTCCCTCATTTGATGGGTCAGCTGAGAATTCAACGAGTACTTGGGTACAGAATATGGATGCCTACCTCCAACTCAAACCCATGACCGAGGCAGAGGAAATTAATATTTCCACCTTACATTTGTATGGGGAAGATCATGAATGGTGGCATCATGGGTTGGTCACACTTGGACATGCGGACATTACATCCTATGTAGAATTCACCCATATATTGATTGATAGGTTCGAAAGGAAGGATCATGAAATTAATTTTAGGGAGTTGGTACAATTGAGGTAGGTAGGTACACTAGAGGCATTTATCACAGAATTTCAAAGGATGGATGTCAAGGTAATTGATATTTCAGAACAAAGGCTAGTGATGCTATTCACAGATGGGTTAGATGAACCATTGAAGGGTTGGGTTAAGGATTTTAGGCCAACCAAATTACACTATGCCATCAGAAAAACTCAGGATATGGTAGACACAATGGTTTGGAAGGCCCTAGTAAAACCCTTCATTCCTCAGAAGGGTCAAGCGACAAAGTTTCCCCATAAGACATGGACAGGGAAAGATCGGCTAGATGAAGACACTCAGAGGGAGCTTAGAAGAAAGAAACTATGATTTAGTTGCAAAGATACATTGGATCTCGGTCATCGGTGCATGGGAAAAGGAAAGGTCCATTATATTGAGGTACTATTTGATGAAGAAGATGAAGGTGAGGAAGATAACCTTCATAGTCCAAATGAGGGAAAACACAATGGTGAGGCACCGCATCTTGAAATTATAGAGCAAGTACCATTGCAAGAAGGGTTCAATAAGGTGACCATAGCCACATTTTCAGAAATACCTAGATATTATACCTTCCAAATAAGGGGAATTATGCAGGGACAAAGAGTTACAATGTTGATTGATGGAGAGGCCACCCACAATTTCATCGATGCAACAGTGGTTACCAGGAGACAGATTCCCATGGAGGAATTTGAGGGATTTGAATTAGTAGTGGCAGATGGATACAACATGACTTGTACCCAGAGGATTATAGGGTTGGAGGTGACATTGGGAAACTATACGCTGACCAATGATTTTTATGTAGTGGATCTAGCAGACACCAATGTAGTATTAGGAGCACAATGGCTATATTCCCTTGGAGACTTAAAAATGAATTATCAAGAGATAAGGATGGAATTCATAGACATTGGAGGTCAGCGGGTTATCCTAAGGGGTATGTGATCAAGAGCACCCAAATTTGTATCCAACAGACACATGGAGGCTCTCTTTAGACACATAGATGTGGCATGCACAATGGAGTGTTTGGTCACAATGCAGAAGCCATCCTAGGATCAACAACATTATCCGGTGGACATACATGAGTTACTGGGTAAGCATGATAAGGTATTTGGGCCATTTCCAGTAGGAAGACCACCAGATAGAGGATTCAAGCATGTGATTGAGTTGGAGGAAGGGGCCAAGCTAGTGATTACTACACCATATAGGCACCCAAATAAGTTCAAGGATGAAACAGAAAAGGCTATACAAGAGTTGTTGGAAATGGGATACATCTGACCTAGCTCTAGTCCATTTTCTTCCTCAATAGTATTGGTGAAAAAAGAGGATGGCATGTGGAGAATGTGCATTGACTACAAGGATCTAAACAAGAAGAATATTAAGAATAGATATACGATACCGATGATTGATGAGATGATAGATGAGCTACATTGAGTGGTATATTTTTCAAAGATTGACCTTCGGTCATGATATCACGAGATCGGGGTGAGAGAAGAGGACATCCACACAAAAAAATTCAGTTGTCACTGTGGTCATTATGAGTTTATAGTCATTCCCTTTGGGTTGACTAATGTACCAACTACCTTCTAGTCATGTATGAACCATATCTTCAACAAACAATTGACAAGGTTACTATTGGTGTTCTTTGATGATCTTCTAATCTATAGTAAGACGTGGAAGGAATATTTGGGGCATGTGGATGAGATTCTCACCATTATGGAGGAGCAGTCACTTTTTTCCAAGGAGGAAAAGTGTGAATTTGGATTGACAAAGATACTATATTTAGGGCACACAATAGGTGTTGAGGGAGTGAAGGTGCATCAAGAAAATAGGCGATCTTAGATTGGCCTACCCCCAAGTTGATCACAACGTTGTGAGGATTCTTCAGGATATGCATCTATTATAGACGATTTTTGAAAGGGTTTTCACAACTTGGAGAATCACTGACATATATTACCAAAAATGCAACATTTAGATGGACTAAGGAAACACATGAAACATTTGACTGAATGAAGAAGGTAATGATCACTTTTCCGGTACTAGCACTCCGATATTTCTCTCAGCCATTTGTATTGGAGTGTGATGCATTTGGAGAAGGAATTGGAGTAGTACTGATGAAAAAATGCCATCCCATAGCTTTTGAGAGCAGGAATTTGAGGGGGAGACAAAAAATCTCTACTCCATCTATGATAAGGAGATGTTAGATATTATGCATTCACTGGCCAAATTCTGACAGTACCTGGTGGGAGGACGTTTTGTAGTAAGGACCAACCACAACAACTTGAAATACTTCATGGAACAAAAGGATTTGAGTGAGAGACAATAGAAGTGGGTGAGTAAGTTACAAGCCTATGAATTTGATATTGAATATGTTAAGGGCATGAAGAATGTTGTTTCCAATTCCCTTTCCAGGAGGCCTTCAATTTTTTTCCTTTGTCGAGGTCTCAACAGATTGTAAGTCTACCCTCTTGGCGGAATACTCCAAAAATACATTCACCTGTGAGTTGATGGAGGGTACCAACTAGAATGACATGTACAGAGTAGTGGATGACATCATCTACTACAAGGAGAGGATCTATCTTATCCCCGAGTCCATGCTCAAGGATAAGATCTTGAGGGAAATCCATGATGCCCCTTTAGCCGACCACCCAGGGTACTTGAAGACTTATAGACAGGTAAGAGAGAGGTTCTCATGGAAAGGTATCAAGGAGGATGCACTACAGTACGTGAGGGAATGAAAGACTTGTGAACAGAACAAGTCATAGATGACATGCCGAAAAGGTTTACTCCAACCACTACCTATTCCAGAGAGGAAATGGGAAATCATTTCCATGGACTTCATTACAAGGTTACCAAGGTCTAGGGAATGAATTGTATTTATGTGGTAGTGAACAGATTGATTAAATATGCACACTTATTTTCTATTCCTTCTAAATTAAATGCATCACAGGTGGAATATCTCTTCTTCAGGGAAGTGTTCAGACTCCACGGTCTTCCAAGGAACATAGTTAGTGATCAGAATAATAGGTTTCTTAGTGAATTTTGGTAGAATTTATTCAACTATCTGGAACAAAGTTGACACCTAGTACTAGCTATCAGACCCAGAAAGACGAACATACTTAGATAATGAACAAATGGTTACAAGGGTACCTGAGGAACTATGTGTCAACACAACAAGAAGCATGCATAAAATGGTTGCATCTTGGGGAGAACTATTACAACACCACTCATCACATGTCCATCAGGATGAGTCAGTTCAGGTCACTGTATGGCTATGATGCCCCATCATATGTAGATTTGGTGTTTGTATAAAGTAGGGCCGCTAAGGCCAAAGATTGGTTGCATGAAAGTTATGACAACTTGAGGGTTCTAAGGGACAATTTACAGGTTGCTTAGAACCAACAGAAGAAGTATGCATATAGGAACTGGGTAGAACACAATTTTGAGGTCGGGGACCTAATATTTCTTAGGTTGCAGCCTTATCCACAGTCATCACTAAATAATAGTGGTGCAAAGAAGTTGAATCCCCACTTTTACAGGCCTTACAGAGTGATCAAGAGAGTTGGAGAGGTAGCATATGAGTTGGAGCTACCAGAGGGAAGCATAATCCATAAAGTCTTCCATGTGTCCTGCCTAAAAAAAGAATTGGGCCAACAGGTCACCGCTTCGACAAATATTCATCTATTAGATGAGGAAGGGCAATTGGTTTTAGCACCCAAGAGGATTGTTGATGTATGGGAATAGAGGATGAGAAGCAAAGTCATATGGGAATACCTAGTCAAATGGAAAGGGTTGTCTGTAAAAGATGCTACTCGGGAAGGAGAGAATGTTTTACAACACCCTGATCTAGAATTGCTTGTGGACAAGCAATTTTGGGAAGGGAGGATTGTAATGTCCCTTTCCAATTAATGACTCACTAGCGTATATGACTCCTATAGGCTATAGTCAACAAAGAAAAGGGAGTCAATGCATCAAACCCTAAAGAGATAATTAAATAAAAT
>JZKD02S2007907.1:22532-37876 GCA_000966675.3 Picea glauca | reverse complement strand
ACAAACAATTGACAAGGTTACTATTGGTGTTCTTTGATGATCTTCTAATCTATAGTAAGACGTGGAAGGAATATTTGGGGCATGTGGATGAGATTCTCACCATTATGGAGGAGCAATCACTTTTTTCCAAGGAGGAAAAGTGCGAATTTGGATTGACAAAGATACTATATTTAGGGCACACAATAGATGTTGAGGGAGTGAAGGTGCATCAAGAAAATAGGCGATCTTAGATTGGCCTACCCCCAGGTCGATCACAACGTTGTGAGGATTCTTTAGGATATGCATCTATTATAGATGATTTTTGAAAGGGTTTTCACAACTTGGAGAATCATTGACAGATATTACCAAAAATGCAACATTTAGATGGACTAAGGAAACACATGAAACATTTGACTGAATGAAGAGGGTAATGATCACTTTTCCGGTACTAGCACTCCGATATTTCTCTCACCCATTTGTATTGGAGTGTGATGCATTTGGAGAAGGAATAGGAGTAGTACCGATGAAAAACTGCCATCCCATAGCTTTTGAGTGCAAGAATTTGAGGGGGAGACAAAAAATCTCTACTCCATCTATGATAAGGAGATGTTAGATATTATGCATTCACTGGCCAAATTCTGATAGTACCTGGTGGGAGGATGTTTTGTAGTAAGGACCAACCACAACAACTTGAAATACATCTTGGAACAAAAGGATTTGAGCGAGAGACAATAGAAGTGGGTGAGTAAGTTACAAGCCTATGAATTTGATATTGAATGTGTTAAGGGCACGAAGAATGTTGTTTCCAATGCCCTTTCCAGGAGGCCTTCAATTTTTTTCCCTTGTCAAGGTCTCAACAGATTGTAAGTCTACCCGCTTGGTGGAATACTCCAAAAATACATTCACCTGTGAGTTGATGGAGGGTACCAACCAGGATGACATGTATAGAGTAGTGGATGACATCATCTACTACAAGGAGAGGATCTATATTATCCTCGAGTCCATGCTCAAGGATAAGATCTTGAGGGAAATCCATGATGCCCCTTTAGTTGACCACCCAGGGTACTTGAAGACTTATAGACAGGTAAGAGAGAGGTTCTCATGGAAAGGTATCAAGGAGGATGCACTACGGTATGTGAGGGAATGAAAGACTTGTCAACATAACAAGTCAGAGATGACATGCCCAAAAGGTTTACTCCAACCACTACCTATTCCAGAGAGGAAATGGGAAATCATTTCCATGGACTTCATTACAGGGTTACCAAGGTCTAGGGAATGAACTGTATTTATGTGGTAGTGAATAGATTGATCAAATATGCACACTTCTTTTATATTCCTTCTAAATTAAACACATCACAAGTGGAATATCTCTTCTTCAGGGAAGTGTTCAGACTCCATGGTCTTCCAAGGAACATAGTTAGTGATCAGGATAGTAGGTTTCTTAGTGAATTTTGGTATAATTTATTCAACTATCTAGAACAAAGTTGATACCTAGTACTAGCTATCATCCCCAGAAAGACGAACATATTGAGATAATGAACAAATGGGTAGAAGGGTACCTGAGGAACTATGTGTCAACACAACAACGAGCATGCATAAAATGGTTGCATCTTGGGGAGCACTGTTACAACACCACTCATCATATGTCCATCAGGATGAGTCCGTTCAAGTCACTGTATGGCTATGATGCCCCATCATTTGTATATTTGGTGTTTGGAGAAAGTAGGGCCCCCAAGGCCAAAGATTGGTTGCATGAAAGATAGGACAACTTGAGGGTTCTAAGGGACAATTTACAGGTTGCTTAGAACCAACAGAAGATGTATGCAGATAGGCACTGGGTAGAACACAATTTTGAGGTCGGGGACGTAATATTTCTTAGGTTGCAGCCTTATCCACAGTCATCACTAAATAATAGTGGTGCAAAGAAGTTGAATCCCCACTTTTACGGGCCTTACAGAGTGATCAAGAGAGTTGGAGAGGTAGCATATGAGTTGGAGCTACCATAGGGAAGCATAATCCATGAAGTCTTCCATGTGTCCTGCCTAAAAAAAGAATTGGGCCAACAGGTCACCGCTTCGACAAATATTCCTCTGTTAGATGAGGAAGGGCAATTGGTTTTAGCACTCGAGAGGATTGTTGATGTATGGGAATAGAGGATGAGAAGCAGAGTCATATGAGAATACCTAGTCAAATGGAAAGGGTTGCCTGCAAAAGATGCTACGTGGGAAGGAGAGAATGTTTTACAACACCCTGATCTAGAATTTCTTGAGGACAAGCAATTTTGGGAAGGGAGGACTGTAATGTCCCTTTCCAATTAATGACTCATTAGCCTATATGACTCCTCTAGGCTATAGTCAACAAAGAAAAGGGAGTCAATGCATCAAACCCTAAAGAGATAATTAAATAAAATAAACAATTATATTTTATTGAAAGGGAGTTAAGTAAGGATTTCATTTGGTCAAAGGAAGAAAGAGATAATTAAATAAAATAAACAATTATATTGAAAGGGATTTAAGTAAGGGTTTGATTTGGTCAAAGGAAGAAATATATAGAAGAGACAGATGAAGGATAAATAGTAGGGGCAATCTCTCACTTTGGCATTATGATATGATATCTTATTGAGTTCTCTTGTAGCTAGCATTTTCATTGGGGTTTTGGGAAAAACCCTTCCACTACAGGTTTAGTTTCAGTGGTGCAATATCCACCCTAGCAAGACAAGAGGATGATTCATCTAGATTTCTCATTGGATTTCATTCAATGCTTGATTTCATATTGGAGGGAGTTGGGAAGCATATCGGCTTGCACAAGGTGGCTGTAGTGATTTGCAAGAAGAGGTCGAGTTTTAGATCCGCAGGTGCTAGGTGGGTTGATTGCAGATCGACATTGTTGGAGCAGAGTAGAGTAAGGCTTGGAGAGGCTTGGATTCATTGATTGGCATCATACTAGGTTTCTTGTGTGGTTTCTATATATTGTGTGGCTGCCTAACAACCAATAGATTGTGTGCTTAGTAGCATTTTGCAGTTGTTATTACAACCATTAGTTGTCATTGTACTGATTCTGGAAGGTTTTCTATCCATAATAAGTTGCCATAGTTATATGCTCTAAATTTTGTGTAATTAATGTTTTCTATCTGTTTTTCAATATTCTTCATTGAGTAATCTGTTTAAAAAGGGTTAGCAATGTGAAATTTCCACCCAACCCAATTGGGAATATCACACAAGCTTAAATTACTCACTAACTCACCTAAATGAACAATAGTGATAAGTGAACATAATTAAATCATCATCAATATTTACTTAAACCATGAACTTTAGATCCATGTAAACCCTCAAATTACAGTGCATACAAAGAGAAATGATGAAGCTTTAAACTATGAGTCATTAGAATTTCTAGTAAGTCGCTCAGATATCCTTATCATCAATTTGATTCTAAGTGTAGGTTATAACTTTAAATGAATAAGACGCCCATGAAATGAGGTGTATTCAAATATGTTTTTAGCCTTAGGAATTGTTATAATATTTAGTGATCCATGAATTTACTAGCATTGAAAGATATTGTTTATAGAATCATGCATTTAATCATAAATTTATCAACCAAATTTACTGTCAATGTTCTTAAATATACAAACACCTTAAGTGTATTCAACTTTAAACAAATAAAACCCTTAAATCTCGTTAATTATTTAGATATTGATGGTCCTCTTCAGGGTGTGAAAGGCTCGACCTATGCAAAAAAATGAAGGAAAACATTTAGTTCTAGTCTTGAAAAGAAAATTAGAATATGTTATCACTATTTAAGAGTGTGACCTACATTAAATATCCAAGTTTGATGAAATATATAGCAAGATTTATCTCAAAACTTGAATGGAAGCAATCTAACTCTGAAGATGAAACTTAAGAAAATCCTTGATTGCTTGGTTGCAAAAAAATTTAAAGGAAAGTTTGTAAAGAGATGGCTCAAAAATTCAAATGAAATTATCACTTACCATTGGGATATGCGGTCTAGACTACCCTTGAGTAGTTGTCATCTTATTTTTCCTATTTGAAATCCTCAAACATCTTGGAAGATTTCTTGGTTATCATCAAGCAAAGAAATCTGAATTATACTAGAATCATAGGGAGGCTAATCCGAAAGAAATTTTCCCAAGTATTACAAACTTTAAATTTCAAACTAAACCTAGGGAAAGAAGGTAAAACCCTATGATATTCATCCCCCAATACAAATGAATTAACTTAGAAATTCATGAAATAAACAATTCATCATACCTCACTTCCATTGCTTGCTTTGCAATAGCTCATTCCTCTATGAATACTTGCAATATCAAACTCTTCTTTAATTACCTCTGGAACTTATTCAAGAAATAGAAGAGATATCACACTAAAATATGAGCAAATATGTCTTCCAATCAATTTCCAACAATTACAAATGGGAGAGGAGCCCTCTTTATATAGACAAGGAATCTCACAAAACCATGATTAGCAAACTATGTGATAGTACAATATCATGTGCCACTTCAATGTGCTCAAGCAAAACCATGCGCTAAAACAAGAGGTACTCTCAATATAATGGTCTAAAACCATTTTGAGCCAATAAAATAATATACCATGAAATAACTACCTCAACCAAATCAAACACGTGAGTGGACTAGTCAAAGATAAGAGGTGTGCCCCAAAAGATGCTCTAACCACCCAAACGTGTGGTTAAGAGAGAGAAAATGCATCATTCACGTGTGGCTCCAAAACATGACGATAATTTCCGCATGATATATATTAGAAAGATCATATCTAGGTCAGTTTTTGCCTGATTTTCTATGATGACCCCATTTCGGAAATCACACAAAATTTTGCATCAAATGGTATTCAACTAGTAGAATTTTGGGTAATCTGTCAAAATATAGTTTCCCCTGAAGTTGGCCACCCTAAAAATTATGTTCTAACCACCTCAACACCTCAAGAAATGGTCCATGTGGCACATGATAATGATGTGGAATCTTCGTCTTTGTCTAATGCACTATCAAGTATCCCTAGGCAATGAAACATATCCCAATGCAATGTCACAAATCCAAAGAAAAATGAAACAGATCCCAATGCAGGTAGATATTGTTAAATCTAGGTACATGGATCCCAATGCAAGTACATGGATCTCCATGCAATGCCATGAATATTGAGGCATGGTACATAGATCCCAAGGCATAATACACATATCCCAATGTTGGGAAACCACCTATAATGGTGAATCAAGTCTCAACACAAGTTATTAGGCAATGCACATTAAATATTCTCTTCTAATAAAATCATAACATAAGTTAATTTTATAATGTACCTAAGTTTACCATGGTGGGACAAACTTACCCTTGTTACATATGTCAATTCCTAGGAGAGAAGGTATTTCCTAGATCACTTGGTTAGAGATAGGTAAAAAATGATGAATTATTTATGGAAAAGAAAGGTGAATCTCATTTGTTGACCCTCAAAGTCAATTGTGATGATGTAAAAGGTATTTTAACTGGTCCAACTAGCTTTCTAGTGCTAGGGATCTTCATTATTTACATGCAAGCCTTTGTTATAGAAATATTTGCCTCACCCCATGCAACTTGCTCAAAAGGCCTTTTCCATTTCCCTATGCAAACTTGAAGTCCCTTTTGCACTTCCCAAAGCCAAAAAATCATATTTTTCCACATATACTCACCCTAACAATTATAAAACATCTGTATACATAGGTTGCACCATTACAACCCATGTACATTGGTTTTTGTGCCCAAAATAAAAAAATTGTGTTGGGTTTCCATGTCACGTCACGAGATCCATGATCCTTGACCTTCCATATACTGGAAACCTTCCGACTTGACCCTTCAGTTCCATTTGAAGGATATAAATTGGGTCATATCTAAACCATGGAAGATAAGAGAATTCAACTTTATAGAGCAAAGATACTCTGGAGAAATTTTCACTTCACAACGAGCCTGCATCCCTTTTTAATTTAAAGTCTGAACACATTGTTCAACCCCCAAGCTCTTCCCTCTTTGATAGAGAACCTCATTGTCTCTCTTATACGAGTTTGCCTTTGGTGGAGGATTGAAGTGGTGGAGGCCCAACTAGAAGGGGATTATTTTCTCGGTTTCGAGACGTGTCGACACATAATTTTGTTAGTCATACACTTCTCTTGATCATTTTTTAATAGAAATACTCTTTTCTCATCCAATTGATATCTTGAAAATATTTGAATTATTAGTCCATGGGAGTATTTGTTATGAATGTTAATGGATTATGATATTGTGTGTGCTAAAATTATATATTATTACCATATGCTTTCATATCTTGGTTGTTGAGGACAAGTTGCAGGTATAAAGATTTGAATCACATGCTCAATGGTGGTCTTCATCGAACGTCTGAACGAGGTAGGCTCTTTGTCTTATCTTGTTAGAATTTTCGTTTATATAGCATACTTGGGATTATAGTTGATTTCTGCAGTCATTCTGTCTGTTGTGGTTTAATCCATGCCATAGAGTGATTTTCCTTGTAACATAATTGGTGACCATACTGGGGATTGAATCTTCTATTTTGGGGTTTGGAGTGTTTTTCTCCTTCGATTGTTCTCTGTTAGCCTAAGTTTCCTTGTCTCTTGATTGCTTGAAAACCTATTTTTACTTTTTATTTGAGTTTCTTGGCTTAACCCTTACCTAGGCAGTGTTTTAATACATATACGTGGGTCTCCCCTTGACAGATGCATACATACACGAGCTGTCCTTCTATAGGGCACGTACATACTCGATTTTTCCTTAAACAATCATGTACATCAACTTTTTAAGCTTGTTTGCTGAGTTTGGTGTTTGCAGGGTGAGTTTTGATGGTTGTTGAGTCTTCTTGGGTATTTGTCCTAACTGTTGAGTGCTTGCAGAGTGATAGGAAACCTTTTTATGGTTGAATTTTCAGGTGGTTTTTATTTCTCATCTTCCTTTTCATTGGTTGTCCTTGCATATTGGTTTGTGTGGTTGCTTCTTGGTATCCTTCTTGGATCGTCTCTTTTGCTTGTAGTAGGGTCTATATATCAAGTTGTTATTCAGTCATTTCATTTTCATTTCTTTATATTGAAAATACAAAAATATACATTTTTCATGTTGGAATTTGTTCTTTGAGTTGTTTAGTATTGATGTTGATATATATGGAAAGATTGCATCTTATTGAAATTGCAGAGTTGAATTGAAAGTTGCATTTTGAAACCTTATCATCTTTTGAGAATTTAAGTTTAGGACTTAGCACTTTGTTTATATTCATTTATTTGATATGTTGAGTCACAATATCATTAGTTTCATGACAACATATTTTTGAGTAAACAAATCCATTAAAAGTAACGTTGATTAATTAAAATTGATTAGAAACGATTTCATTTTTTAGAGTACACAAACAAGCATAGAATGTAGGGCCTTGGAATAGGATTTTGTGAGTAAAATTCTCCAAGACTATTCAACTCAACACATGTGTCTGACCAGGGAGTGGTGAAATCCATTGTGTAATTAGTGACGTCAGGACGCTCTGCTCACACCAAAGTTAAGAACGAGGTCGTGCGAAGTTGATTGCAGAGATATCCCTCTAATACCTTCTTAGCATTAGAGATATTTCTGGGGATCTATTCGTATATGGGGGTCTTACGAGTAACTTTACCTTTGTGAGAGGCGATACTTTCAATATTTTAGGATTTGTTACCTTGCCCATACAGTGGACCTGAATTATGACTGTTCACTTGCACATTGGTTATATCATGGTGGATTTAGTTGCTTGACATAGGTAGCCACATAGGTTACTTGCAGGGGTTATTCTGCAACTACCCTGAGTCAGATAAGGGTTGGACAACACACAACCTTTATGGAGGATTACCACTCTGGGGGGATTTGACTGACTACGCTGTTAATTCCATTAGGGCCCTTATAACTGATTATGATACCTACAATATTTTGAAGGGAGTCTTAGGCCCCTCTTGGGCAAGGCATACCTACTCTAGTGAGGGAGGCCCCTTTTCAGCCACTATATACTATTTGTGTGCATTTGGACTTTTGTTTATTTTGGTGTGCTATTTGACTGTTAGTTGGCCTTAGTATTTGTTTCTATATCTCGAGTCTCGAGTGATCACAGAGCAAGACCTGCTTCCTTGAAGGTCTCGCTATTTGTTTAAGTTACCACCACATCTTGAGTCTTTTCCTACTAAAAGGCACAAAGTTATCAAACATGGTACACACACCTCCACCTACCAAACTTGTGATCATACAAGTATGAGTACTGACTCAGGTTAGAAATTTAGTGGGAGTCCTTCTACTCCTATACCTTCCTTAGTTAATGGAACACCTTCGATGATTTCAACCACCACGGTTGTAGTGACGGAGGTTCCCGTCATCACTCCTATCCAGCCTATGGTTTCTACTAAACCGATAGTGATGAACCCTTTTGGGTCTATTTTTGGTACGCCTAGGTACAATAATCAGTCCATTCCTTTGGTCTCTGACACTTTCTCTTTCAGTATTCCAAGTCTGACATCGCAATTTTCATCCTCCATTCCAACAACTAATACAAATCCTAGTATTGGACATGGGGGCATGGCTCCTCTACATATTCTACTCTTGTTTGATGGAGCTCACATTCCCCAAATGAATCCTATGGTTGGAAGCCAACCCTCTATTCCTCCTAGGTCTAATCCTAGTCTTAATGTTATTGGATGGAGTAATCAACTAGGTGGACAAGCTCCTGCCTATATTCCATCCTTTCCACCTTCCTCCTCTACACCAATTTCAACCAACACGTTTGGTACGACGAATCCACCTCTATCTTCCGGATTTCCACCCAGAGGAGGTAATTTTCATATGGGAAACCCCCATCCTAGAGCTCCTCTAGCTGGGGGAATTGTTTATAACCCTCATTATAACATTCCTATAGGTATGGTGCCCACCCCCCCTTTTATGAATCATTTTGGAGGAGGATATTATCTTCTTGGATAGGGCCATGGTGCATACCAGAACCCTGGCTGGGCCACAATCCCTCAACAAAAATATTTCTCGGGAGCATGGACTCAGATGCCACAACCCCGTCTCCCTTTTCTGCCCATGCTTAATTTTCCAGACTTGTCAAGATTAATGAATGACCCGGTGCATCATGATTCTTCATGGCCCCCTGTACCCACCAAGCTTCCTTCGAACATTATGAAATTCGAGGGCAAGACTGGTGAGGATCCAGGTGATCACTTACAACTTTTCATCTTTGGTTCTTGTCAAATTCTCTTAATTAAGATTCTATTCATTTGAGACTGTTTCAATGCACCCTCATGGGGGTTGCAACAAAAGGGTACATTGATCTATCGGGGGGAACATACGATAACTTTAACAAGATGGTTTTAGTATTTCTCAACCACTTCTAGTTGCTGGTTCGTTATGATGCTGACATAGAACTCCTGTTATCCCTCCACCAGGACAAATCCACCCACATCTCAGATCATATCCAAGAGTGGCATAGACGGAAGAGGTTGATCAAAGCCTACATTCCTCCAGAGTTCCCGTTGGAATGGTTTCTTAAGTATTTATTGCCTTATATTTTGAAGGGTATTTCTACATCCAGAGTTATATCTGAAGAGGAAGTTATTTTCAAATCCCAACAGTTGGATCTCATACATGCTCAGTCTAGGATGTTATACAAAATTCTTCCTGATGCACCGAGGTTAAATTATGACTCGAGACAAAATTCCGAGCCTCATGCTGATTGCGTTATAGGCTTTGCGAATACTAAGTCTACAGACTTGGTGACAAACCAGTTGAAGGATTTGTCTCTAATCCAGTCTGCAACATGACAAGCTTCTTCTGTGTCCTCCACTCCCACTCAGTCGATAGATGTGCATTATGTACAGTCATCGACCAACCCGAATGGTAACCATCAACATGCGAGAATAGAAGGAAAGGACATGGTAATAATTGTAAGGGTGGGAGGAATAATAATGATAATAAAACCAAGAACAATGCTAACAATGATAGATTAAGTGTTAATGTTGTTGGGGGCAAGAAAGAAAAACAAAAGCTGAAGTTTCCTTGTAAACTTTGTACATATGATCACCTTACCCACTTATGCCCCAAAATTGAGGGAGCCACAAGGCTCTTATCTCAACAGCCCGCTGTGCTGACTAATCCATTTCCACATAATCAACACATGGACTCGAGCTCCTCTTACATTGGAAATGTGTCGAGTGGGAATCAAAACCCCTTGGCACATGAAGGTGACCGTCTATGCGTAAATATGGTGAAGTCTCAGATTCATGTGGCCACTCGATCTCGTGATTACAGTTCTTCACAGACCGTTCCAGGTCTATAGTCTCCCCCTCCTCTAGAAACACCTTTGCAAATAAAAAATCCAGAGCCTCCGACTCGTATTTCGAAATGAGTACTAAAATGCTCTACCCACAACCCTAATGCTAGAGATGTCCATAATTATTCAATTGTTGAAGATATGGGTCAAACCCCTTATGCGATGTTGGCTTTGGAGGTGCTCCAGACGTGTCCTTCATAGATGAACACTTTGTTATCTACTTTAGGATCTATAGACCCATGTGGCTCTAAGGTTATCAAGTTTGACATCATGGATGTTCAGGCTCACTTGCATTACCATGTGGCCTTTCAAATCCATGTGGATTAATCGAAGTATACCATCAAACGTACTATTATTTTTGAAGGCGCTGCAACGTCCGTGATGTCCCTAAATTGTTGGAAAGCCATTGGATCTCCAACCCTCTCTCAATCTCTAACTATGTTGACCGCATTTGATGGTTGTTCTTTCCATCCCCACAGAATCATTCTCACCTTTCCGATCTAGTTACATGGAAAGATAGTGGAGGTGGATGTCGAGGTGGTTGATGTACCCCTTGACTATAATTTATTGCCAGGGCGTAATTGGACTTATTCCATGACCACAATTGTGTTGTCATTTTTCCGCACTTTATGTTTTCCTCATGAAGGGAAAATCTTGGTGATCGATCAGTTATCCTTTGTGCATGCTAGTTCCAATGCATCAGTTGGACCTTCGATCCTAGTGATCGACAATTCTCAACCAACAACTGGGGATATTGGTGTCAGAATGTATTCCTAACTCATGGGTACCTTTAATTTCATGGCACCAATTCATCACTTTTATGCCATGTCTAGTAGGTCTTCTTCGTCAGTGAGGTCTGTTCCTTTTCGTACTTAATATTTCAACGATCCTTGGACCCTACCTTCCTCGACCATGTATTTTGAAGGTTAGTCACACACTGGGATGAAAATTCCACTATCAACGACAAAGATAGCATATCAGGTTGTTCTTGATTCTACTGCTAACTCATATCTTATCTCCTCATATATGGACAAAGAGGATCCTGTTCTCAAGCCCATATGGGCCACCTCATCGTATTTATGACATGATTTCCTCGACGATACTTTACCTTTAGATGAAGCCATCATAGAGGCCATGAATGGTCCTGATAGGCCATGGGATTATATGCATCATCACTCTTACTTCCTCCCATAACTTGTTAGGATCAAACAAGAAGCTGAGTCCATTCTTAATGACTGTCACAGTGGGGCTTGTGGTGGTCATCTATTTGGGATTGTGACAACCCAAAAAATATTGTGAGATGGTTACTTTTGGCTGTAAATTTTTAAATATTGTGTTGAAGCGGCAAAGAAGTGTCACCCTTGCTAGGTGTTCACTCAAAAAATGCACTCGCATCCAACCCCTCTTCACCCTGTCATCACTGTCGGTCCCTTCACTAAGTGGGGGGTGGATTTTATGGAATGTAACCCAACTTCGGCTAGGGGGCATCAACATATTATCGTGGAAGTATACTACTTCAATAAATGGGTAGAGGCCATGCCTACTATTAAATCCGATGGCAAGACTGCAACATTTTTTGTGTTCAACCAAATTATAGCCCAGTTTGGACTCCCTAGGGAGATTGTCACTGATCATGGAAGTCACTTTTAGAATGATATGATGGAGGAATTAACATAAAAAATGGAGTTTAGGCATGGTCATTCTTCCCCTTACTATCCCTAGGAAAATGGATAAGTAGAGGTTGCGAACAAATCTCTGAAGACCATTTTGCAAAAAACTATCAGCCAGAGAAAATCTGAATTACATCTAATGCTTTACCCTATGCTTTGGGCGTACCGAACCTCGGTTAAGAATTCGATTGCTTTTTATCCTTTTCAGTTAGTACACAACGTGGAGTCGATCCTTCCAATTGAATGCAAAATCCCTTCTCTCAGGCTGACAATTGAGCTCCTACCTAACACTTTCGATCTTGAAGAACGCCTCGTACACCTAGAGCATATAGATGAGCATCATCGAGATGCCTCTACGGCTATCGAAGCGAATAAGCGACGTGTTAAGGTGAAATATGATAGGTTTTTCTGTCCTCGATAGTACGCTGAGAGTGACTTGGTTCTCCTGTATGACCAAGCCAAAGAACCGTTGGGGGTAGGAAAGTTTAATCCCATGTGGCACGGTCCTTATATCGTGCGACATGTTTTCGAAAAAGGAACATATGAGTTAGAGGATTATGAAGGGAATATGTTGGCTGAGCCTAGAAACAAGCTCTACTTGAAAATATATTATGCTTGAGCCCTCAATATTGGGCGTGACTCTTTGTATACTAGTGTATCTTAGTGTATATATATCTTTTCCTTTGTGTCATCGCTTGCTTATCGAGTTTCTCTTGGTTGGAAGATGTCAACGTAGTCTTCAGTTTACTTAGGATTCACATACGGTGCCAGTCGTCATACATGGAACTTGGCTTCCGCCGCTTGTGTCATTTACTCACTTGAGGGTCAACTGGTGTCTAAAGGTGGCATTTTTCTAGGGCCATCAACGAATAATGCAGCTGAATATAGCATCATTATAGAGATTTTATGCGACGCCATTTCACATGGTGTTCAGTTTTTATAAGTTATCCTGGACTCCCAGTTAGTAGTATGTCAGTTGAACGACAATTACCATGTGCGAGACCCTACTCTACTCTGACGATTCCTATGTTATGTCTTTTGGAATGAAATCTTGATTTTATTACTTATAATCACATACCTAGACGTTCTAATTATGTATCCGATGCATATGCTAATTATGTTTTAGATTGGATTTTTTCACATAACTAAAGTAAAGAAAACACATTCATCAATGTACACATTGTAATGCATATAAGTAAAGCTGAAGACCAATGTTTTTATATTTCATCTCTTCAAAAAACATGGTGTCATAGTACAAAATGGGGTTCACACCCTCAAAATACATATATGGATGATAGATATAATGACCATGGAATCTACACCTGAGGCTCCAGATTCGTATCATGATAGAATACTATGGATTTTTCGAGATGAAGGAAGAGTCACACCCACGCACGGGGCACACCCACCATCTGCTGCTGCATAGCCTCTGGAAGATCCTCCACCTGAACCATAGGAACCCTGTGTGTCAAACGAGACAGGTTCCCCTGCACATTTTATATCACTCTCTCCACATCTCCTTCCGCTGGCTCATATCCCCAGTTCCTCTGCTGATGTCATGGGGATCCATCTAGTTGTCATGGACCTACATCTGGGTAACCATAATTTTCAATACTTGATACCATCCAAAAATATTTGCGTTTTTTTATTCTTTTTAAAAAACACAAGAAAATGAAATATATTTAAAAAGTGTTTGATACCTATATCACCATAGGTGGAGCCTGGTGGTAGTGGCATATTTGGATCTCCTCTATAGTCAATCCCACATAAGGGTAGTCATCTATGACTATCACCTATCGACCACCACCAGAAGAAGAACTCATCGTTGTAGGGGGTTGGCACCCTACCACCTCCTAACCGCCTCATAACCTCGATCCACTGTGACATGGATGGATCACACAGTCTATGTGGAACAATATCAACTCTAGGGCTCAATCCCGGAACCCGATGGAAGAAAAAACTACACAAGATAGATGTGAACCCAAATTTCCTTTTCCTCCCCTGTTTGCAGTCTATCAGCTGGCTCTTCATGTTATCCAATAGTGAGGTGCACCAATCATAAACAGTGGGTCGTAAACACTCCATTGAGTAAAACATGAGTGGCCTTGATGACTGATGCAACGAGACCGACCCTATGATCCGTGTAAGTACCAGAACGACAATCTTCAAACTCAGGTTCTCAATCGCCCTGATGGGGAGTTGGCTCCCTACTTTCTCTATGCCTGTAACACAGTGGGTGGGAATGTAATCCTCTATATTCATACCACCCCCAGCCCCCCATGATTTGAGGTTCACCACCTCACCCCAGCGAGACAATCCTGTAATGAAATATATTTCATTTTCTTCAATCCTCAATGGTTTCTCATTGAGATTGAAGGCCTCTGTATCCGGATCCCAAAAGTTCACTAGAATTTGGAGTAGTCTCACTTGAGCCCTCATTCCTTTGAAAGCCCAAAACTTTTAAATCCCACATCGTTTTAGAGAAATTTGGGCCCCTAAATCTCTTTCCACTGCTGCATCTACTTCCTCATGCTCTCTCTCTCCATTCAAGTACCATCCTGCAAAAGGAAAACCCTTTTTTGAGTCAAAGTCTTTAAAAATATTGTTTGTGGACTTGTACACGGGCTGCAGTGTTAACAGTTGCATGTAGGGATGCATATATGTGGGCAAGATTTTCCTTGCCCATGTACATGTCTCCATATATGCGACCCGATGAACTATAACTCGCATACACCCTATTTCATAATTTGCACCCTCAAATACTCAAAAAATGGGGACTTAATTTTAAATTTAAACCACTAGAAATAAAGAGGAGGGAAATAGTACTTACTTGGTCCAGACGATTGTCAATTTCGTCGCTCGTAGCTCCCGCAATCGACATTTGAAGATCGCGGGAAAATTGTTCCAAAATGCACTATGTGGGTTACAAACTCAATTGGTATGGTAAAATTGGTTATTTTTACTATTTGTAGAAACTTTTTACCCACTTTTCATATTTTTTGTTAATATTTTGGCCTAGTGGTCTAATAGAGCAGTGGAAGAAGTTGGTTTTGGTGGTTTTGTCTAGGGTTTTTTGCGATTTTCTAGCATCATGAAGCCCGTTCATGACTTCGACATGTATTTTATTTTACCAACATATAGGATAGGTCGTCACTCCATTTTGAATTTTTTTCATTATCCTATAACTATAATCTATATGCCTTAGGTACGAACCCATTTATTAACCACAAAACCTTCTTTATGCTACTAGAAGTGTCATTAGTGAATGGTAGTGGCTTACCAAACATGGGTGCCCTAGTTAGAACCTTTGTGCCATTTGGTGCCCATGCAGAGATTATTATTCCATAAGATCGAGAGT
>JZKD02S2007896.1:15806-58875 GCA_000966675.3 Picea glauca | reverse complement strand
TCCATTGCATTTATTACTGCCCCTAAATCTATCAAGATGTTCTGGATCAAGTTTTTATTGGTGCATACATCCACCATAATGCTTCCTAGATGATAGTACTTGGGAGTGAATAATTTACCTAACATAAGGTCAACAAGTTGTTCTATGAAATTTATTGTATGGGGGTCTCCTTTCTTTCTCCCAATCTCTCTATATAGAGTTCCTTGATGATTTCATTGTAGATATGGATATATTTAATAGCTTGAAGAAGAGGTATTTTCACACATAATTTTTTGAGTTCTCTTGGAAGTTCATTTTTTGAGTGAGTGTGGGTCTTATTTTGTTCTAGCCTTTTTTGGATAAGGCAGGGTGTTCTATTGAGAGGGCTACTAGATTATTTCTTGGATTTATTTCTCTTTTGGGGTTTTATCTTCCATAGGTTCAGTTATAAGATGAAGTAAAGGAGTTTTTTTTTTTATCTGGGACTGGGAAATATTTGTATTATTATGTTGCCAAAAATGGCAAAATGTTACAAAGATAATATGCATGTTGTTTCAATAAAACTTTCAGTGGCATCATTGAATTGCCCCCCTATCATCTATCCCTTTCATTCGCACTCATGCTATAACTATATAAATACTAACAAGACAAGTATAGAGCCTGTAAAAAACGTTCAAAATACACGTGGATTTGTAACACATTGGAGAAATTTGTTACTGCAAATTTGCCTCTGGATGTATGTTAGTTTGGTTCTTTCCTTTTGGCTCCTTGAGCTGCTATCCAAAATATCATTCATTGTCTTTATATTCTACCTATCCCGAAGTTTACTAATTCATGGTTTATGAGGAGTATTCTTCACTTGTGTACTGAATATAGTGTTTTATCTTATAGAAATCCATTCGATTTTTGAGATTTTTTCCCCATGTTCTTCAAGGATATTCATTATCTTGTTATATTTCTATTATTGTTGCACTTCCATATTATGGATGATTTATGAGAGGGTTATTAGCGATTTTCCATTGATTTGTAAAATATCTTAATGCCTCTACAATTACCTGTGGATACCTCAAATACCACTTGAGTCCATGTTGTTCCAAAACCACAAGTGAACACTCTATATCCCATAGAAATATCTATAAACATGTTTGTCTAGAGAGGGACTTAAATCCCTCTTGTGAAGAATGAGAAGAAATATAGAGAGGGAGATCCACCATTCCAAACTATTTCAGTAAAGCAATAGACCAGGCTTTGAGTAAAGGTTTGGAAATTCACTAGGGAGACAAGATCCCCTTTAAGCTAGAAAGAATCCAAAAACATCCTACATCCCAAGTCACCTGATCCAGATTGGATCATTATATTGTTTGTCATCTATCTTGATACTTTCAGAGTGAAAAAAAATTAGAGGAATCAACTTGCATGGCCATTTTAGTGGTAGGTCCCAATAGGGAAAATTGGGGGATGGAACCTTCTAGGAACATTTTGAGGCATCAAACAACATTTTTTGGGATTAAAACTTTCCCATCATAGCTAGGACCTCGTGATGCTATTCTTTACATCGAAAAATTTCCAACGGTGCAAAAATTGTGTCAATCAGAGTTCGTATGCAAAAGTTATGCCTCCCGCAAGTTTACCTATCGTGTTGACCAACCTAGTATGAGATGATGCCACATCATCCCCTGTTACTCATGCATATGGGGCTAGCCATGTGAGGGATTTCAAGAATATTTTGGAAGGTTCAAAACCCTACCAGAATTGAGGGTTGAGGAAGTCAAAAACCTATCCCTAGATGGCTATCAGGCTATGTTAAATACCATACCACTAGGAGGAGAAGGGGTTCCATTATTTTGCATTGTGTCTTGTTCCATAGTTGAGAAAAACATCTGAGAGTGGTATTCTATGAGAATAACAAAGGAGGAGAGATTCTGTAGCAGCCATACATTCCACAGTTCAAAGGCAACTCCACAAAGACCGCCTCTTTCTTTGTACTTGCATCATTTCTATATCGGAGAAAAGAGAGCAGAGCAATCTCACCTTCTAGATGGGTTTTCTCCCATATTGGGTTTCCTAGGTCATATCTTGTGATTATTTGTGGATGGTGTGATTGTATTTTATTGTGCTCTATATTCTGCATTTTATCTATTTCATGCATAAGCAGAAAATAAGTAACTAAATATTTTGGAGATCTAAAGGAAAAATAACCTTAATAGTAAAGATTTTCAGTATTTTATTAGATCTGTTGTGACAAAATGTTCCTCCATGATAGTTTACAGGTCATATTGGTATAAGAGCATGTTTTTATTTTGGGATATTTGTGGGAAGTTGAAGGATCCGAGAATCAACCTAAAGAGAAGTTGCAGAAACCCTAGCCATGACGGTCGAGTCTATTCATATCAACCTTTAAGATCCAGTAGAAGAGAGATTTGAGAGGTTGGAGGTAGAAGTTACCAACATCAGTCACAATATGAACCTCCTCATGGCGTCTCTAGTAAACAATATTAGACTGTTCGGAGATGATGAAGGCTTTAACTCAGAGATCAGATCGGAGAGGAAATCGAGAGATTGAGAAGACTCGGGAAAGGAGTCGTGGAAAGAATCTGAGAAAGAGCAATTGAGTTTAAGTGTCGTTAACCCTTCACAATCCTTATTCAATATGGAAGTAAAAGTGGACATAAATCCATACTAAGGTGATATCAATGCATTAACACTAAATCATTGGTTGCAATAACTAGAAGTTTATTTTAGTGTTCACCATAGAGAGGAAGAGTAGAAAATTTCATTTGCTAGATTGAAGTTAGAGGGCCGTGCTTTAACCCGGTGGGAAAGTCAGACATAAATTCCTAGGCTAGAGGGTGATCTACCAGTCCCTATGTAAAAACCCTCTTCAAGTCCCTATTATCCCCATTTCTTAAAGATAACTAAGGAGATGATGTCTTGAGGCCCTTAGGTTGCAGACATGGAGTATCGAGAGACATATGGTAGAGCAATGTCCACTTCCACAGACAGAGACCTGCCTCACCACCACAAGTCTCAGGTTCATCATGAGGGTATCCATTACATCAACTAACTTCTGGAATACAATGGGTCTTTCTCCATGAGGTATAGGTCAAGTATTATGGTGAGTATCATTTCAATATTTGAGGCATTTGAGTTTGTTGCATTTAAAATTGCTTTTGATTATGTGACATTTTCTTCGAAATTATTCTCTTTGCCTTGTTTCACCTTGGTGGTTGGCATTGCACCCTATTAAGTGGTTGCCTTTAGGGATAGACTTGATACTAGGAGGTCCCCTTGATAGGACATCGTTCCATTATTGACCATACTTACCATTTTCCACAATTCATCCCCTCATCTCCTTATCTTTTGGGATTTTCAGGTGTACTAACCTGAGAAGGGATTGTCCCTCATTTTATGGGAAGAAGGGGCGGAAGGCCCAGAGACTTGTAGCTGGAAAAAGATAAAATCAAATCATGAACCTTATAGATGCTCTCCCAAGGATCTCGAGGACAATGAAATGTCTCTCATAAGAAACTGATGGGACCCGTGAAAAATAACTAATAAAAAATGCCAACCAAGGTGGAGCATGTGCGGGAAACATTTTTCATGATTAGGTAGAAGCCACACATTGTCTTCAACTTGGGGAAGCATGATGTTACCAAGGTAGATTCAAGGTGGGAATTGTTTTTCATGCTTAGGTAGAAGCCCCACCTTGGCTTCAACCTGGAAACATATCAAAAGAACAAAAGGCAATAAATGGGCATGGAAAAAGGTTGCATTGAAAACAAAGGTGCAACACACCCTCTACAAAGGCACCCATAAATGAGACACTATGATCCCTTGTATGTCATAAACCCCATTCCCAAAATGTCTTCCCCCATCCATGTCACCTTATCAACATTACCTAGAGAGGGGTCCACTTGGGAAACACTCCTAAACTTGAGGTACAATTCACCCCAAAGTTCGCTTTCTCAACACTCCAATACCTAAACTTGGAAAATTACATAGGGTCTTTGAGCACTTGTTTAGTTTGATGAGGTGGTTTTTGATGCGCATGCTTGGATGGCTATTTTATTGACTTGGTATACTTATCATAATGCATTTGACCTGAGATCCTAAGAGGGCATATTCATTGAATTTGAAGGACCTAGTTGGTGGAAAGTTTTGGAAGAACAAGACTAGCTTGGGCTTCCCTAGGGTTTGAATCCCATATGTTGGATACCATGGCCCACACATTGGACGATGATGGTAGCCTTTAGATTCCTATGAGACACCTTTGAGGATCTACCCTAGCCCATTGTCAACCCACCATCTTTCTCTTGAGGCCAAAATGTTACACTTGAGGAGCTTCACGTCACCCTAGGGCTAAGGTTTTGGTGGTGAAGGACACTTGGCACGTTTTGATCGGAGAAGGATTGGATTAAAGGAGGAAACCCTAGCACATGAGAGGGAGGCCCTATAAGGCCCAATGACTTCCATTCTTCACTCCAATGATTTGAAAAAAGGTGTCAAAATGTCACCCTTTAAAGGGATGATGTCACATTCGGCTTTCTTATGTGCATTTTTAAAGTTAAATTTGAATTTGATGATGTAAAGGGGAAAAGTAAGGGTTGTTGACCCCTTACTTTGTGGTTACCCTAAATTTAAGTGGACAAACACTTTTAGGAGGATTTTTATAAATAGAGATCAAACTCTTGTCATTTTATCATAACTCTCCCATTATGAGAAGACTACTTGGCTGAAATTTGCACCCTACTTGGGCAATTTTGTCTATCTCTCTTTGCTACAATCTCTTGTGATGATTTGTCTTGGCTATTGGATGAAGAAGTAAGGAACTATCTTTCTTGGAGGTTATTTCTTAATTTAATGGTGGATTTGTCTTGGTTAAAAGGATTTTATCTTGTTAATGCTTGGACTAGGTAAAGAATCTCTCTTGTTATTGCTTATTTTCTTGGTTGCAAGGTTAATTTGTTAAAATTTTGGGGAGTATAAGTACATACAACCCCACCAATCCCATCATAATTGTCTTGGAATAATTTGTTGCACAAAGGAATACTAGGAGAAGTAAAGGGTTACACCCTCCTAGGATTTTTCCTAGCTAGTTTTGCTTGCCTTGGGGAGTAAAAGGGATTACACCCCCAAGGAGATAACACAACTTAGCTCTTTCATTTTTAAAGACTCCATAACCCAATAGTTAATTACAGTAATCTCTTGCATTGGAGAAATAAAATCAATGCATTAGGATACATAGAATAATGAGATTTTGAAATTGTTTACGTTGGGATCTTTTATATATGCTTCAAGCTTGTCAAAGCCTCTAGGGCGTCTAGATTGGTCAAGTGGATCTTGAGCTATAGATAATTAAAAGATACAAACATTAGGGCTGTAGAAAATCATCTTATATTTTGATTTTAACTTGCATTTTAAACATGGAAATTTTCTAGTAAACCATTGTTATCATTCTATTGCTAATTGGTGGACTTTTTGTCGGATTACTTGCTTGTTTTCATGGTTATAACTTCTTGTTGTAGAAAATATTTGCTACATCCACTTGGTTATTACAAATTTACTTTGAAAACTTCATATAACATCCCTCTAAAACCACTAAAGCTTGTGTTAAAGTATTGGGGTTAATTTATATGTTTAATGATTCATTCTCCAACAAATCTTTGATGGTTAAGTGGTTGAATCTGCAGTAATTGGTTATTTTTCTTGTTGATATATATTCTTGTTCACTGCTGTAATTAGGGACAACAATATTAACTTCCACGTCCACTTAACTTTGAGCTTGTATACGTGTTTCTTCTTGTGTATCAGGAAGGTACAATTCTCTTCCACAAGTACCAAAACACTTGGCAACCATAGACCATCTTCGAGCATCGTTACCAATCCATTATTCACTTAGTAACTTGACCTATAGGGGCATCACTTATATAAATTCACCTTTCCATATAATTTCCCCCTAGGGTCACTCGGGATTCCCCCCTTGTGTTGGATTTATCCTTCACTAAAGCGAGGGGAGGGATTACCTAAGGTGACAGTGGGTAGATTTTCCCACTGCTATCGCCATCCTGTGGATTGGGTCAGAATTTTCCCAACCTATAGTTTGTGGGATAACATTTTGGCGTCATTGTTGGGGAGGATTTTGAATCCTCTTTCATGCCCTAATGACACTTTGAAAATCTCCCATCCCAAAGCCTTTACCCCTAGCTTTCCTAGCGACTCCAATTGAAGCACGTTCCTCGTCCACCCTTGATGAGGTCTTCTTGAAGCCCATCTGACGACTCCACCTTTCAAGAATCCATCTTCCCTCTAGAATTCCCCCCCTTAGAGATTCAAGCCATCTAAGTTTTACTGAAGAAGGCCTCCTCTCAAGTATGTCATTGTCAAAAACCTTTTCCAAGGTACCCTTCCCCTTACTCCAATGGATCACCCTTAGGAAAATGACCTTTACAAACCATTGAACATGGCCACCATTCTCGGATATCCCAATACCATGCCAAAAGAGTCTCACAAATGGTTTCAAAAGTTCTCAAGAAAGAATGTGATCACATTCGATGATCATCTCTATGTTATGGGCCGAGACATGGAAAACGCAGAAGTGGAACATGAGGATGTAGAACTGAAGCTACTAGCCTCATCATTGACTGAATATGCTCAAATATGGTTCAAAGGAATTCCTGATAATCACATAACATCTTAAGAATACTTTTCCAAGTTATTCAAGAACAAATGGACAACAAAGAAATACAACAGAATGATTGTAGCTCAGTTCAATTAGATAAAGAAAAGGGAGAATGAGATAGTCAATGAATTTGACAACAGGTTTAACAGGTTGTACAACCAAATCCCGATAGATCTACGTCCTCCAGAAGAAATTGTCCATCTCATTTATATGAATGCATTCGATGGGAAATTTCGTTTCATCCTAAAGGATAAGAATCCCACAACCCTGGAACAAGCCAAAGAGTATAGCGCAGAGATTGAGGAGAACCGTCTTGACTTGAAGGTGGACCCTTTTTAGTATCCTCATGCCAAGACATAAGTAAGGACTAAGGCTACTAGTAGCAGTCCACTAGATTTGATTGCTCTCTTGATTCAGAAGATAGACCAAATCGGTACTCAATTTTTCCAAGCTTAGAATCATATCATCGGCTGATTAACCATTGTTGAAAGAAATCAATCTACCTCCAGACCTCAGTTTTCTAGATAGCAAAGAGATGCCACAGGTTGGAAGCCGAGGCCTCAACAAGAGGAAAAATAACCCGACACTTTGAACCCGGTTGGGATGGTCAACACTCAAGAGGCACCATGGTGTTCTCCTTGCCAAGAACCTCATCATGAGGATGAGTGCCCCCGATATGATGAAGACTCTTCTGATGGTATAAATTTCATGCACATGATTTTCAACTTCCAAGAAGAAGATAATGCTCAGGAACATATTGATGAAGTTAGAAAAAGAGGAGCTATATAAGGACAAATTAGAGTGTTGAATCAATTGACATGGGATCAGAGAAGAGAATTGAGAAAAAAGGAGGTTTTGACGTATGCAAGATGAAATAAAGCCACATTTCCTCTGCAACAACCTTCCACTCTGCCCCAGCCAGGGGTAGAAGCTCCTCTTTTGTCTATAGAGAGGGTAGTCCCACCACTTCCACCCCCACTCCGTGAGTGGCTTCGAAAACTAACTTTGACAAAAGAGGAAATTACTTTGAATATAGACATGACAACTATGTTTCGGAAGTTGAATATGATAGTCCCTATGACGAAAATGTGCAAGATACCATCTGTAAGAAGAGAAGTATTGAAGTTATTGAAATCACCAACCGAGAAGGAGGACCCTCCAATAATCCTCAATACCATGTATCTTGATCGACAGAAGGATAATAAATCCCCTTTTTATCTCTCTATGGGAATGAATGAACTTTGTTTGAATAATTGTACATTGGACTCCAGAGCCTCAAAAAATGTAATTTCCTTGAAAATAATGGAACAACTTGGTTTGAAGATGATCCAACCTTATGGAAATGTTTGTGGTATTGATTCCAAGAAGGTCAAGATTTACAGGCTGTGTGAAGATGTTGAAGTTTACCTGATCGAATTCCCTCATATCAGCTTCATTATGAGCATAGTGGTGATTGATGTTCCAAATGCTTGGGGGACCCTTATATCAAGAAGCTAGTTCGCTACTCTTGGGTTTTTTCTTAGTATGGACCTTACCCACACACATATTCCAATGGGGGTGGCACTTTTGAGATTTTATATAGTTGAGTGTGGGATGCCAAGCATGTGATGGATCACAATGGTCTGAATTACACAAGTGAGTGTGACTTTGACGTGCCTTGTCATATTATTGAGTATGATCCTTGGGACTTTCCTTTTGCTCAGGAAGATTACATAGATACACTACTCCCAAGGACAAATGAGTAGAAGGAGAATCTTGTGATGTTTCAAGGGAAAGAGCCAGGGTCCATCCATATATTGAAGAAAGAAGATAAAGAGAACAAAGAATGTGAGAAAGCTATTAAAGATCCAATCAACACAAAACCTCCTTTGTATCCCTACATTGAAGATATACCTTACATCAACTACAAAGAAGGAAGTCTTGCATTCACATGGGATAAGAGGAAGGGAAAGCCTAAATACAATCATAAGGATAATAACTCTTGGCTTGGTTCTTACATCGTCAAGAAGAAGTCTGAGAAAGAGAAGTACTATTTGACAACCTTGGATGGGAGAAAGATTCTATTACCTGTAGATGGGTCTCTTCTTCAACCCTACATTCAGGGCACTTGACTTCTTTAGGGCCCAGGCCCTAGGAAAGTAGGTAGGTCATATTGCTTTCCTTGCATTTTCATCTTGATTTTTAGGGATAGTTTAGTTGCATCTCATTTTTCATTTTTCTCTACTTGCATTTTTCTTTCATCATATTATATGTGTAGTTTATAAATTTTTGAAAAAATGCTAAAAAATTCTTTTCTACATTATTTGTATTTTTTAGATTTTTAGATTTGATATATATGGACGCAAGGTGATATAAATACCCTAGATTTTACAGTTTTATGTTTCAGTGTAGGCACAAGACCACTAGAAGTTGTTGTGGCTCGCATGCACTCTACGGAGAGTACATGTCCCCGAGTAGGAGCCAGATGTTATACCCATTTCTTAGGGATAACTAAGTAGATGATGTCTCGAGGGCCTCAGGTTGCAGACATGGAGTACCAAGAGACATATGGTTGAGCAACGTCCACTTGCACAGACAGAGACCCACCTCACCACCACAGGTCTCAGGTTCATCAGGTATCCACCACATTAGCTAGATTTCAAAATACATTGGCTCTTTGATCCGAATTGGATCCTCTCCAAAACTTGGTAATAAGCACTTAGCTTCTTACTCTTTTGTAAATTTTGTAAACATATCATTTTTACTTTATTTTTTATTTTTGGAAAAAGTTGGAAGTGGAAAAGAACCATTGTGATGGTTGGCCTTCCAAAGGCATCCCATTAAAATAATGAGAGATGCAGTGAAGAGGGGAGAAGGGAGATGAAAGGAGAAATGGGGAACGACAGTAACAAAAATTAGAGCTTGAAGAAGGCAGTGTGCTTGGAGTTGGGTGGATGAAGGAGTTAATGTGCTTGTTCACTCTAAGCAAAGGCGTCTTTGAGGATTGACCTCTACAATTTTGTAATTCTAGTCAGAAACAATACATAGAGTTTGTGTATCACTCACCCCCTTGTAATTTTCTCCTGAGCATAATAAAAATCCCATTTAAATGATGATATCTGAGAGTTATTGCACTATGTTCTTGGGTATATTTGTTACGAGTTGCAGTTTGTTGTACATACTTTGTTGAAATGAATTTTCATCATGTAGCACCCGTTCACATAATTTGTCATTGTTAGGTGATTTTATTTTTCCCACTAGATGTACATAGCATGCATTTGTTTCTTGTATGAATTTAAAATTACCTGGTAGGATTTATGAACCCTGGGCATTTTATTTACTTCCTGGGCAGATATATACTTACCTGGGTGAGCTTACATACCCTCTAGACATTTTTCTTCTTCTCCAGTTACCCAATTTACCCCCAAACAATTTTGATTGTTGTTGGTTACAAAAAACACCATTTAAGAATTTATCTCCATTGTTGGTTGACTCATTCCGACTGGGTTTACCTCGTGGTCGATTTTCCTCATTTAGTTGGTCGGGGTTTCATTTTTCCGACCCGACCATCAAAGCATTCGACCAGGGTTTCATTTGGCCGACCATACTATCAAAGAATTTGACCGAGATTTCCTTTGGTCGACCCGACCATCAAAGAAATTGACCGACCTTTTCTTTGGTCAACCTGACCATAAAATAATTCGACCGAGATTTCCTTTGGTCAACCCAACCATCAAAGAATTCGACCATGCTTTCATTTGGTCGACTCGACCATGAAATAATTTGACTGGGATTTCATTTGGTCGACCCAACCATCAAAGCATTCAACCGGGGTTCCATTCAGTCGACCTGACCATTGGAGAATTCGACTGGTCATCCAGAAGGCTGAATCGACTAGCGGGTGGTTGAATGGTTTATTATTTGGTCGACTTGATTGATTGGCATATTGCAAGGATTATAACCAGACAAAGAATATCAAGATAAAAATAATTTTTTTATTATGTAGTAGAATCTGTGTTGGTGAGACATACAGGCCATAGGCCTACCATTTATGGATCAATCTTGTTGCATGAGGTACAAGTAATGTATTATGGTGAGTATCATTTCAATATTTGAGGCATTTGAATTTGTTGTATTTAAAAATGCTTTTAATTATGTGGTCTCTGCTTCAAAATTATGCTCTTTTCCTTATTTCACCTTGGTGGTTGACATTGTGCCCTAGTAAGAAGTCTCCCTTAGGGATAGGTTTGCTACTGGGAGGTCCCATTGATAGGATATCGTCCCATTCCCGACCATACTTACCATTTTCCATAATTCATCCCCTCATCTCCTTATTATTTGGGATTTTTGGGAGTATTGACCCAAGAAAAGATTGTCCCTCATTTTATGGGAAGAAGGGGTTGAAGGCCTAGAGGCTTGTAGCTGGAAAAAGATAAAATCCAATCATGAACCTTCTAGATGCTTGCCCAAGGATCTTGAGGACAATTAAATGTCTTTCATAATAAATTGATGGGACATGTGAAAAATAACTAATACAAAATTCCAACCAAGGTGGAGCATGTGTAGGTAATTTTTTTCATGCTTAGGTAGAAGCCCCACACATTTTCTTCAACTTGGGGAAGCATATGTGACCAGAGTAGAGTCAAGGTGGGCATTGTTTTTCATGCTTAGGTAGAAGCCCCACCTTGTCTTCAACCTAAAAACATCTCAAAAGAACAAATAGAAATAAATGGGCTTGGAAAAAGGTTGCATTGAAAATGAAGGTGCAACACACCCTCTACAAAAGCACCCATAAATGATACACTATGATCCCTGGTATGTCATGAACCCCATGGCCAAAATGTCTTCCCCCATCCATGTCACCTTATCCACATGACCTAGAGAGGGGTCCACTTTGGAAACACTCCTAAACTTGAGGTATGATTCACCCAATAGGTCGCTTTGTCAACCCTCCCATACCTAAACTTGGAAAATTGCATAGGGTCTTTGAGCACTTTTTTAGTTTGATGAGGTGGTTTTTGATGCACATGCTTGGATGGATCTTTTGTTGACTTGATTTACTTATCATTATGCATTTGACTTGAGATCCTTGGAAGGCATGTTCATTGTCTTTGCAGAACCTAGTTGGTGGATAATTTTGGAAGAACAAGCTTAGCTTGGGTTTCCTTAGGGCTTGAAGTACACATGTTGGATACCATGGCCCGTACATTGGACGATGATGGTAGCCTTTGGAAGCTTAAGAGACACCTTGGAGGATCTACCCTAGCCCATTTCCATCCCAACGTCTTGCTCTTGAATCCAAAACGTCACACTTGAGGAGCTTGACATCACCCTAGGGATAGGGTTTTGGTGGTGAAGAACGCTTGGCACGTTTTGATGGGAGAAGGCTTGGCTTGAAGGAGGAAACCATAGCGCATGAGATGGAGGCCCTATAAGGCCCAACGACTTCCATTCTTCACTCCAACGACTTGCAAAAAGGTGCCAAAATGTCACCCTTTAGAGGGATGATGTCACATTATGGTTTCTTATGTGCACTTAACTTTGAGCTTGTATACGTGTTTCTTCTTGTGTCTCAGGCAAGTACAATTCTCTTCCGCAGGTACCGAAACACTTGGAAACCATAGACCATCTTCGAGACTCGTTACCAAGACATTCTTCACTTAGTAACTTGACCTATAGGGGCATCACTTCCATAACCTCACCTTTCCATCTCAGTTCCCCCTAGGGTCACCTGAGATTCCCCCCTTGTGTTGGATTTATCCTTCACTAAAGCAAGGGGAGGCTTTACCTAAGGTGATAATGGGTAGATTCTCCCACCGTTATCTCCATCCTGTGGATTGAGTCGGGCTTTTCCCAACCTACAGTTTATGCAATAACATTTTGGCAGCGTTGTTTGGTAGGATTTTGAATCCTCTTTCGTGCCCTAATGACACTTTGGAAAGCTACCATCATGTTGTAGCAGATAACAACCTCCCAAATTTTGCATGTGATATAAATAAATTTGGGACCCTTCTTCCTTTTTCATTTTTAAAACAAAAATCTTTTAAATTTTTTTTTTAAATCATCATGTTTTCACTTGATTATTATTTTTCAGTTTTTGAAAATTTGGTTGATCATGCTCCCAATTCCTTTGAAGCTTCATATAGATTTTAATGACATCTTCCTTCATGGTTTGTTTTCATTTTATAAATTTTTTGATCAGGGATTTTGATTGTCAAGTCATTAGACGTTATTGATCCACATATCGTTGATTATTTTTCTCATCTACATTATTTTGGACAATTTATACCTGAGCTGCAGTATTTGAAAAAGGTCCCAAATTCATGATTATATTACTTCTCTAAGAGTTTTGTTTTGAAAATATTTAAGAGTTTGAAAATTTCAAAATTATATTGACCATTAACTATATTCATGAGAATTTAGGTTATCTTTTCAAAAATTTAATCAAGGTTGTCATTACCATAAATAAGGTTAATATGTTAATCCAAAATAAAAAAAAAGATGATTAATCAAGTCTTTATCTTGTCATCATGAATTTTAATGACTTTAATTTATTGCTACAATCCTATGATTTTTCATACCTCATGCGAATGGGTGATATTTTTGAAGATATGTTAATCTCCCTCCACATTTTGTACTTGTCTGCCTTGCCATTACTATGAATTGATTACCCATCTCAAGTCATGATAGGATTACTTTGTTGAAGGGTTTGAGTTATTTCAATATTGTTTAACCCCAAGAGTTGAAGGTTTTTACCCGTGGGTGAGGGTTTGTTACCTTTCCATGAGAGTTTTTCCCGGGCTATAGTAAACTTCCAGTATGTGTATGATATGCAAGAATTGAACCTAGCATGGAACTTATTGAAGCTAATGAAGACTATTATCCGACATTTCAAAAGTTTGGCTAGTTAGATTTCTTGTGGATGTTTAATGGCTATAATTCATAGGTTACTAAAGTTGTTTCATTGAGTTTTAATGGTGAATGTGCCATGGTTGGAGATATTGAGTTACAAATAAAAGAGGAAATGATAGCCAGAGTGACCAAGTTGTCGTTAAAATGGGAATGATGGTCCAAGACCAAAAGAATTAAAGAAATCTCCTGGTCAGAAATCTTAATTTCTCCTAAGTGCAAAAATGATTATAAAGGTATGCCTATCTCCCTAGTGAAAGAAAAATGGCATTTTATTTTAGGAATTATCAAAGGTTTTATCACCTGCAAAGGTCAATATAGTATTTTCTTTATATACCACTTCCTGATGTTGATGGTTTTCATGGATTATGAATCAAACATGTTGTTCTTCTTGTTCAAAAGCATTTCAAAAATGACTCGTTTCTACGAGAGGAAAAATCTTAGTTCAAAAATAAATATTTTCCATCATGGTTTAGTTAAAATTTTGATTGAATCTCGGTTAAAACAAAACAACGATTCTTGGGAAGAATTTATTAAGAGAAATCATTTTCAATATTACCCTGAGTCGAACTTACAGGCTCACAACTCTGAGTTACAGTTTGAAACCTTGAATCTTGTAGAGGATAATGTCCTTTCTCACCCATAGGTTTTCATTTCTCAATAAAATGTTGTGAGGGTTACACATAGTCAATCTTTAAGGTTGAACCTCAAACCAGAGTCAATCGTTTTAAGCGAAATACCCCAGGTTTATTCTAAAGTATCCAAACAAACCGTGGTTTTGTCTCTTGCATCTAAATGTGGTAAAAAATAAAATCCTCTTGTTTTTGAAAAGAATGATGATTCTAGGAAGTTAGTCAATTTCATGAACAAACTTCAAGGAAGAAAGATTTCCAGAATGCTCCAAAAAAAATCTAGGAAAACTTCTAATGTCAGTTCTCCTATTCAAATCGAAGATGAGGAATTAGTTAAAAATCAAGATTTTTCTTCTCCCCAGAACATTTATTTGCATACAATGGAAGAACTTGTTGAAAAGGTTGTTGAAGAATTCGAGAAAGAAAAAGATAAAACTGATCCAAATATGGAAGTTTCCTTTTGGAAAGATAAATATTATTCAACATTTTTTGTTATACAAGAAAATATAATTGATTTAGAGCTGGAAAACCAACTACTAAGAGCATAAAACAAATCATCGGTTGAAAGCCAAAGAAGACAAGCTTCAGTTTCCAAGCATGACAAAAAAGGAGAGTCGATTACTATCAACTCACCAGGGGTTAACATTTTCGTTAACTCGGAATTTAATACTTTACCTCATAATTCTCAATGATTAAGGTGTTTTATTTCAATGGTATCAGTTAAACGTTTTCTTTATTTTCATTTTTTGTTTAATTTTCATAAATAAATGAGTAGCTACAGAATTTAAAATTTTGTAGCAACCCTACTTTTGTTTTTATGGTTTATTAATTTTTGTTATTTACTTTTTTTTGTTGTTTTTACAAGTGTTAAAAGAATGACCTGGATGACTACGAGAATATGTAATATTAGTTTTCCATGCATAATTTCAAAAAAATTGAAAAATTAGCTGTTAAAAGAAAAATAATTTTCATTTTATAGATTTTGTTAATATGGCTTGGGAATTAAACATTTTTTATAATTTCCCATTCTAAACAATTAAAATAGATAACTTCTTTTAGTTATAGAAGGAAGTTAAGTTTTGATTTGAACTCTTTCGATACAAAAGAGAGAAAGAAAGATGATAGAAGGTGTTTAGTTTTTGGGATAAGAATGAAACTTATGCACTATTGTAGAAGTATTTTCTTTGAAAATTATATTGGATCATTTTGGCTTTGAATTTTAATACAAGTATCAGTATTCAATATTGTTACTGGTATCTGAGTGTTTATTTATTTTTAAATCAAAGTCTTATCTAAATTATGTGTTACTAGAATTATAGTTGATTTAATTGATTACTATTAATGAATTAGATTGTTTCATTTTTATTTTACACATTGTTTCAGTATTATTATGTATATGAATATTGTTTTGATCAAAGATCTATGTTAACTACTTAGACAAATCTATTAATTCATACACAGTTGTTATACTTGGGCATATTTTCTGAAGATCTATATCTTTTTGAATATTTCTTATCTTACTCAATTCATATACTATTAGAATTAAACCCAGACATTATATTAGTTTTATTTGCTAAAACAGATCTTATTAAATTTTCATTCTCATTTCAAATACTCCTTATTCTTAAAGAGAGAAAACGAAATCTCCTTTAGTAGGAGTAACTTTTATGATAATTAGAATTAGTTTTTTTTTATAAATAGTTTTTAAATCTATATATGTTTTAGTTCGTTATTTGATAGAGAATAAAAAAAACTTTTCAATCAGTTAACAAGTGTATATATTTCTCTTAGATTTAATTTTTTTGTAGTTCAAGATAGTTAAAGGTAACTAGACCTAAACTAGTCGGAATCGCCATTTACAATGGATAAGGATCTAATCAGGACTCTGACCAAGCGAATTCCTAAATGTTGAATATGGTCATATTTGACTATCAACACATCCCAAAGCATTTACCCCTAGATTTCTTGGCGGCTCCACTTGAAGGACGTTCACTTTCCACCCTTGATGAGCTCTTCTTGAAGCCCATCTGGCGACTGCACCTTCCCAGAATCCATGTTCGCTCAATACATTTCCCTCTTGGAGATTCAAGCCTTCTATGGTTTACCAAAGAAGTCCTCCTCTGAAGTCTCCCGTTGTCAAAATCCTTTTCCAAGGTCCCCTTCCCATTACTCCAATGGCTCACCCTTGGGAAAAAGGCCTTTACAAACCCTTGAACATGGCCACCATTACCGGATATCCCCATACCATGCCAAAAGAGTCTCACAAATGGTTTCCAAAATTCTCTAGAAACAACGTGATCACAATCAATGATCATCTCTATGCTATGGGTCGAGACAAGGAAAATGCAAAAGTGGAACATCAAGATCTAGAAATGAAGCTACTAGCCTCATCATTGATTGAAGATGCTCAAAGATGGCTCAGAGGAATACCTGATAATCACATAGCATATTAGGAAGACTTTGCCAAGTTATTATTGAATAAATGGACATCAAAGAAAGACAATGGAATGCTTGTAGCTCAGTTCAATTAGATAAAGAAAAATGAGAATGAGACAATGAATGAATTTGAAAATAGGTTTGACAGGTTATACATCCAAATCTTGACAAATATATGTACTCCAGATGCAGTTGTATGTCTCCTTTATATGAATACATTCGATGGAGAATTTTATTTCATCCTGAAGGATAAGAAGCCCATAAACCTAGCACAAGACAAAGAGTATAGCGCAGAGATTGAAGAGAACCTTCTTGGCTTGAAGGTTGACCCTTTTCAATATCCTCTTGCCAAGATAGAAGTAAAGACCAAGGCTTCTAGTAGTAGTCCATCAGATCTGATTACTCTCTTGGCTCATACGATACACTAGATGAGTACTTAGTTTTTCCAAACTCAGAATCATATCATGGGCCAATTAACCACTATGGAAAGAAATCAATTTGCCTCAAGAACTCACTTTGCTAGAAAACAGAGAGATGCCACAGGTTAGAAGCAAGGGCCTCAACAAGAGGCAAAAGCTCCCGACACTTTGAACCCAGTTGGGATGGTCAACACTGAAGAGGCATTATGTTGTTCTCCTTGCCAAGAACCTCATCTGGAGGATGAGTGCCCCCAAAGTGATGAAGACTCTTTTGATGGCATAAATTTCATGGACATGATTTACAACTTCCAAGAAGAAGATATTACTCAGGAAAATATTGATGAAGTTAGAAAAAGTGGAGCTAGAGAAGGGAAACTCAGAGTGTTGAATCAATTGACAAAGGATCAAAGAAAGGAATTGAGAAAAAAAAGTTTTTGACATTTGCAGGAAGAAATAAAGCCTCAGTTCCTTCGCAACAACCTTCCACTCCACCCCATCCAGGGGTAGAAGCTCCTCTTCCATCTATAGAGAGAGTAGTCCCACCACTTCCATCCCTAGTCTACGAGTTGATTCGAAAACCAACTTCGACAGAGGAGGAAATTCAGTTGAATATAGACGTTCAAACTATGTTTGGGAAGTTGAATATGACAGTCCCTGTGACAGAAATGTGCAACATCTCGTCCTTAAGAAGAGAAGTCTTGAAGTTATTGAAAGTACCAGCCGAGAAGGAGGACCCTCCAATAATCCTCAATACAATGTATCTTGATTGGCAGAAGGATAATAACCCCCCTTTTCATTTCTCTTTGGGAATGAATGGCCTTCATTTTAATAATTGTATGTTGGACTTCAGAGCCTCGGGAAATGTAATGTCCTTGAAAATAATGGAACAACTTGGTTTGAAGATGACTCGACCTTATGGAAATGTTTGTGGTATTGATTCCAAGAAGGTCAAGGTTTACGGGGTTTGTGAAGATGTTGAAGTTTACCTGATTGACTTCCCTCATATCAGCCTCATTATGAACATAATGGTGATTGATGTTCTAGATGCTTGGGGGATGCTTCTATCAAGAAGTTGGTTCGCTACTCTTGGGGGTTTTCTCAGTATGGACCTCACTCATGCACATAATCCCATCTGAGATGGCACTTTTGAGATTTTATATAGTTGAGAGTGGGCTGACAAGCATGTGATGGATCCCAGTGGTTTGGATTACACAAGTGAGTGGGACTTTGATGTGCCTTGTCAGATTATTGAGTATGATCCCTGGGACCTGCCTTTTTCTCAAGAATATTGTAATATCCCTAAGGCCGAACCCAATTGCAAATGTAAAATATAAATTTACATAAGCTGGTGAGTTGATTTGATATCATTTTTGTATGCACATTCAATGGTGTAGCATGCACGGGTACTACACAGTAAAATGAGGAAGTGTGCACATTCTGGGATACCGTGCGCAACATCTTAAGTGCGCACGATGTAGAGGCCAGGGAGCCTTGTGTATATGATATGTTTATAGGCTGGTGAGCCAGTATTATAAGCTAGGATGCTTATGTTTTGATTAGGCCAGAGAGCCTAGATGTTAAAGGCCAGTGCACCTAATTTTGTACATATCTCATATTTAATATAAAATACATCGTTGTGTGCAGACCGACCACAATAAAAGTGATGGGGGACTAAACTCCACTAGTTAGGGAAAGGGAAGGGGCTAAGTTAAGGAATATTATATTAATATTTCTTAAATCATAAAGTATGGATAATTATGTTATCCTAAGTTCTAAGTTGGGTCCAAGTGGGCCAAAGTAGTTTCCAACATGACAAGTGTCAAGTTGGGGGCATGCATACATATTGTTGGACTTAGTTCATTTTGGGGGGCTCTCCATCATTCAAACCATGATCTTTTCCCTGATTCATCCCTCACTGAGATATACAGTCAATCATCCATGAATATGACAACCATTGAGTTATCATTTGTATCTTCATGAATTTACTTGAACCTATATCCAAAGCCTTCTATTGGGTAATTGTTAGCTTGGGAGCGAGATTGAAGAAGTGGGTTGTCAGGCCCGTGGGATATTGAAGAGGCGGGTTGTCAGGCCCGTGAGCACTTCTCTGGGTGAGAGAATTGTTGGGGATTGATTTCCTGAAGGTGTTGAACTATAGTTGCAGGGCTCTGAGACTTTCTATCTGGCATGTTGTTGAAGCCCTGGAAGGGAAGTGGGGTAGCCAAGGGACTGTTGAGCAGAGAAGGGAAACACTTCCTTGGGTGGGACAGGCATGTGGGGGATGAGGGACTGTAGGCTATTAGTTGAGTGAGCACCTGAGATTAAGTCTTTCCTATTGTTCATGAGCCTTTAGCCTAGTCAGGAACCCTTTACCCGGGTGGAGTTTAGTCCTAGCTCGGGGGTGACTCACTGTTGAGAGTGATGAACAGTGTGGTCTAAGGCTGGGAGGTTTGTGGAATTTCTGCACACAGTTGGTGATATTTTCACAAAGATAAGTGTCAATTGTGTGATTAATTTACAAGTTGCATTGTTATTCACGTGTTATTTTAATGGGTTTATACTATGCGTGATTATAGCTGTCTGTATGCTTATGGGTATTGCATGTATATGTTGCATGTATATGTTTACTGCTTTTCAATGTGAATCCATGCATTTACATAGCATATTTGCCTATTCACGTTTTATATATATTAAGCTTCCGCAAGAGTTCTATATGTGCATATGATTAATTGCATGCAGTTAGAAATTTATATGAGACATAACTTAGTTAGGATGCTAATTATGTTACAGTACGTTCCGCACAGAGAACAGATGTGTTCTCTGGTGTAGCGTGGCCCAACATGAATGGTCGGGGACGTTACAAATTGGTATCTGAGCATGAAAGAGTGTTTAGGAGTAGCGTGGCCTAGCCTTTTGAAGGCTGGGAATGTTACAAAGATGGTTTCAGAGCTAAGTAAAGCATCTGAGGAGTGGCACACCCCCGACCTGTGTGAGGTCGGGTGTGTCACAAATTGGTATCAGAGCTTCAGTTTTCAACACTGAGCCTGAATGGGCTGAGTAAGTTGATTTGAAGAAAAATGTCACAGAGGATTTAATTCGAAGTGGCCAAATTTCAATTGTAGAGCGTCCATGGAAAAAATTAATAGCAACTGGGCAGAAATGGAGAAAAGCCTCAATTTTTGTGGATGGATTCATGAGAAAATGGAGAAATTCAGCCAAGTGATGAAATATTACTGATTTAATATCTGTCCTAGCAAATTCGAACCTGAAATTGGTCGAATTTGAAGTTACAGTGAAGCCATGACAAATGGAGTGGAAAAGGTTAGCGTGCAGGTACTGCCCGGAAGATGTTAGCGTCCAGGTACCGCACGAAAAAGTTAGCGTGATGGAGCATGTGGTAAATTGTGGCGCCGGAAGAATATGGTGTGCGGGTGCACGCACTAAATTTGACATTGCGCAGAGTGCACACACATAAGAAGGTGCACACGGTGTACACACACAAAATAAGGGCGCGCAGGGTGTATGTTGTATTCGCAGAGCACAATGCAGTTTGGTTAGCGCACGCGCAATATGGGTATATGTTGTCGCACGATAGTTTAGTATGTGTGCGCAGAGTATTAATGCACGGTGGGGGCATATTGAACTTTGGCATGGTGCAATGCATAGAGAGAAATGCATGTGGAATATCAGTGCGCGATACAAAAAAAAAAACAAAAAAAAAACTACGCGCAACCGTTGTTAGTGTAAGAACCAAACTGCGCACAGTAGTTATTGGCGCACGACACAAAAGTGCACGCATGTTATTGGTGCGACAAAGAAGTGATACATAGTGGTTGTAAAGCACACGAAGCACAATTTAACTATGATGTTGCAGCACATGGCAATTATGGGAGCACAGATTGAAACTTGTGCGTGCAAAGTTGTAAAAAGGGAATGATTTAAAATAACAGTTACCACCTCTGGGGTCCTTTTTCCTCTGCTACTAACCGTCCAAAATTTGCTGAAATGCACTTGAATTTTAATTTGAGGACTCCTTTCAGCTTAGCGATCTCCTCCTTTAAAGAATCTAACCAGACCGGTTGATTCTCTCCAACACTTTCAATCGTTTCAGTTGTGGTTTCCTTCTTTTGTTGCTTGCTCCTTTTCTTCTTAGTAGTTGGGTTGTTGATGAATAAATCCTTCATAATGGGATTCAACCTGACTTCAAACTACCAGTCGATAGATGGCTCTGTGTGGAATTTAGTCGCTAGAATGTGTGCAAGTACCATTTCCTCCTTATTCGTAGAAAAGTCTAGCTCGTTGCCCGAATAACCAGTCTCACTAGATTTAGCCTTGTCCATGTACCTCAGTTTGTGGGCACCAAAATGCTTTTACAAAGAGCAGAAAATCGAGCAATTTGGAGATTACTCCGTTTATGGATAAGTTGATGCCTTCATACTTGAGGATTGGTAGTTATAGAATCCCAATCATTAAGCGTAGACAGACTACGTACAAGTGCGTTGGGTTTCCATGCTCGGCTAATCCATTTCAAATGATTAGCTTTTGAGTTTGTTACATGGCAGCGTTCAACTGACGTCACATGGCTATGAAGTACTGAGTGAGTGAAAAAGGGTGATCTAACTAGCCGTCGCCCATGCCACGAGTGATGTTTTTGACATATTGAAGCATGTGACATCGGAACTTTGACAAAGGTGGTTTCGGCAAACCACCTTTCGCCTGATGTATCTCTGGAGGCGCCACGCGTCTGTTTTAAAAAACCACGATTGTTTTTCCAGTTCTTCGAACTATCAAGTCTCTGCGATGATGTAGTTCTTGAGACTTGGGTCTTAGCTAAAAATATTTTTGTAGAGGTACTCAGGGAAAAAGTGCTATGACAAAATGTTTCAGAAGATGACCAAAGGCCAAGACTACAAAAGGTTAATGTATGAATCTTGGCGCAGCCATAAAGTATTTGGAAGCCACTACAGTAAGTCGTCTCATGTTAGTCAAGTACTCAATGGAATTCGAACAAAGGAATAGATCAAGTAGTGAAGGAATTAGTGAAAGTGCATTCACTCCCAAAGAAACCAGTTACAGATTAAAGCAATACATGGGAGTCAAATCTATTATAAAAGGAATTGACTATCTGAATGACAGTAATCAGATAAAGAAAGAGGCTTATTGCATATGAATAAGAAGTGCATCATATCTATGGATTAGCTATGAAATTAGAGTAATGCTTCCCTTATGATCATTAGAGTGTGCAGTGAAAGCATGGTATGAAGGGCATTATTTATGGCATAATAGAATTGGATTGTGCAAGACAGGTTGAAATCAGATTGGTCAAGGCAAGGGAAAGTAATAGGCAGTAAGCAAATCCAAGTACTAATATGATCAGTTAAGGGAAGGATAAATCAAGCACCTCAAAGGGGAAGTTGGTTTTAACTGTCCTAGGTCACTCAAAAAAGAATGACTAGAAATAGAATGGGATCATGGAGGAGTTGGATCAGAGGGATCTGAAAAAAAATGGATATAAAATATCCAAAGTCTATAAGACAACAAGATTGGAATCATAATTCATCCAAGTATGAGTTGGGATAGATGGATATAGGAATTAAATAAAATATGAAGATTAATATCATCTTAGTATTTGGATGGAAAAACAAAGACAACCAAGAGTGTTTTGGCTAAGAAGGTGCTCAAATCAGAAATAATCATACACAGTAACTACAGTGAAGAGCATTTGAAGTTTCAGGAATCCAAGAGAAGGGAAGACTTATGGGATAAACAAGGAAACGTGATACAGGAAGAAAGAAGTTGTTGCAATTACTGTAGTAGCAAGTATTATATGGCTTGTTGGGATAGCCAAAGGGTGATAATACTTGCATGTTTTCAAGTGTTGTTGATAATGTTGCTACACACGGATGGAAGAAACAAGAGCTAATAAGGCTAATAAGGAAGCATAAGAGCTCCTATTGTCATCAATTGATCAGGTAGCATTAAACTCTTTTAATGGCAGCCCTCCAGGTAAGTATCATTCTTTTGGAAATTATGTGTGAAATTGCCAAAGGGGAAATCCAGGTAAGAACTTCCCAAAATTGGGATGTTACTACGTTGTATGGTATTGTTTAAGTGCATTGACAGGATTAAGTTACCACTAGGTGTGGTAAAGGCTAGAGGCCTGTTATAGTTATCAAAGCTTTTTAGCTTTTGAATGCACACACCGACATAGTATCATGTCATGTTAATTTGGTTATGAGACAATAACCAAAGAAATAAAAGGTAAGGGCTTGTTATAGGAATGAGGCTAAGAAAGCTAGTCATGTATGAGACCAGGACATGGTTGGATATGGCAAGGTATGGTTATAGAAAGGTTATGTGCCACACAAATACCAATGATCTTCCTACTTTAAATAAAACTTGGATTGCAACCTTTTTTCTAGCACTAAGAAACACTACATAATTGTATTCTTGGTGTAGTGTTCAGGTCGAAAAGGAAGGCATCCAAGTAATTGTGAAGACAATGTGAAGTGTGTGGATATGGGTCAAGACATTGGCTAGATTTCCAATTTATGGATGGTTAGATGCATGACTTAGATACGTATCATTTTGAAGATCAATGCAAAGGTGCATTGAATAATTAGGCATTGAGAGTTGCACTCATGCCTGGTAAGTGACAAAAGTTGCACTCATACATGATGGAATGGTATACTTAAATGCATTTTTTTTGTCGAATGCATTTTGTGAATGCATGTATATATATTTTTTGAATGAAAATAATTATACTAATGGTTGAAATGTTGCTAACTCATGAAGTTGAGAACATTTCAGGAACCGATAAACATTGCAACATGGAAGTTGCAAGTGAAGTGGTGACAGGAATAATGACTGCAGAAAGTTTATGTTTAGAAAATTGAAGAAAGGAACTTATTGTTATTAATTATGTTGATGCATAAGAATAGAATAATGAGTCATTCTATTTGGTTGAATTGTTTGGTAATTGTGATTGAATTGCTAGGTGCAGGCAATTCTAAGAATCATTGCATAAGGTGACGTGCATGATGAAATAGGATATACATAAAATGTTGACCATCTGTCGGTTGTATGCTATATAAATAGAATTTCATATTTGGGAAAAAGTCGAATTCCTTATGAAATTAGTTGATTTATAAAATGGAATTTTTATAATGCTCTCTCATGACAACTGCATGTGTGTGATGCAGATGAGATGATATTGATTAAAGTTGGAACTCTTGGAGCCATGGTGCTCTGATAATTCATGTTCAGCTTGTACTGGAGCCCTGGAAGGGAGGTTGAGCAGTCAATGAACTATGGAACAGTGAAGGTGTATACTACCTTGGGTTGTACATGCATGTGGGGAAGAGAGAGACCGTTGGTGGGAGTGTTGCTGAGATGAAAAGATAATGATTAAAGTGGGAAATCTTGGAAACATGGTGCTCTGATACTTCTTTTCCGGCCTGTACTGGAGCCTGGAAAGGAAGATGAGCAGCCTAGGAGTTGTTGGACAGTGAACGTGCATACTACCTTGGGTTGTACCTGCATGTGGGGAAGAGAGAGACCGTTGGTGGCAGTGTTGCTGAGATGAAATGATAATGATTAAAGTGGGAAATCTTGGAGACATGGTGCTCTGATACTTCCTGCTCGGCTTGTACTGGAGCCTGGAAAGGAAGATGAGTAGCCTAGGAGCTGTTGGACAGTGAAGGTGCATACTACCTTTGGTTGTATAGGCATGTGGGGAAGAGAGACCATTGGTTGAAGTGTTTTTGAAGTTTGGTACCTTGGCCTAGACTATGCTAATATTGATAGTGGGTCGTGGTTATCTTGGGAAGCCATTGTCCCGATGGAGTCATATTCCATGCTTGGAAATGGTACGCTGCTGAGAGTTTATCAGCAATGAGATATAAGGTTGGGTGGAATGTCATGAATCTACATCCAGTTGTTGCTTCAATGAATTTAATTGAAGCAAGTAATAAGGAACAATGAGCTGAATTATTTCCTGAACTGGCTCTATGGAATAGAGCAATTGACTTCAAGTTGCAGTATGAGTACCAGAATTGGTGACGGAAAGTAGAGCACCAGATGGGTGACAAGATTTCAATAGCTAAAGCTTGGAGACTTTAAAGAGTTTGAATGGTACGCAATATATAATGCACTGAGGGTGTTTGAAAATTTTGTTGTACAGGTACACATGATGCACTGAGGACAATGCATAAATAAGGGGAGGGGATTGTAATATCCCTAAGGCCAAACCTAATTGCAAATGTAAAATATAAATGTACATAAGCTGGTGAGCTGATTTGATATCATTTTGGTATGCACATTACATGGTGTAGTGCGCGAAGGTACTGTGCAATAAAATGAGGAAGTGTGCACATTCCGGGATACCGCGTGCAACATCTTAAGAGCGCACGATGTAGAGGCCAGGAAGCCTTGTGTATCTGATATGTTTATAGGCTGGTGAGCCATTATTATAAGCTAGGATGCTTATGTTTTGATTAGGCCGGAGAGCCTAGATGTTAAAGGCCAGTGCACCTAATTTTGTACATATCTCATATTTAATATAAAATACATCATTGCATGCAAACCGACCACGATAAAAGAGGTGGGGGACTAAACTCCACTAGTTAGGGAAAGGGAAGGGGCTAAGTTAAGGAATATTATATTAATATTTCTTAAATCATAAAGTATGGATAATTATGTTATCCTAAGTTCTAAGTTGGGGCCAAGTGGGCCAAAGTTCAAGCTGGGGGCATGCATACATATTGTTGGACTTAGTTCATTTTGGGGGGCTCTCCATCATTTGGACCATCATCTTTTCCATGATTCATCCCTCATTGAGATGTACAGTCAATCATCCATGAATATGGCAGCCATTGAGTTATCATTTGTATCTTCATGACTTTACCTGAACCTGTATCCAGAGCCTTCTGTTGGGTAATTGTTAGCTTGGGAGCGAGATTGAAGAAGCGGGTTTTCAGGCTCGTGAGATATTGAAGAGGCGGGTTGTCAGGCTCGTGAGCACTTCTCTGGGTGAGAGAATTGTTGGGTATTGATTTCTTGAAGGCACTGAACTACAGCGGCAGGGCTCTGAGACTTCCTAACCGACCTGTTGTTGAAGCCCTGGAAGGGAAGTGGGGCAGCCGAGGGACTATTGAGAAGAGAAGGGGCACACTTCTTTGGGTGGGACAGGCATGTGGGGAATGAGGGACTGTAGGTTCTTAGTTGAGTGAGCACCTGAGACATAGTCTTTCATGTTGTTCATGAGCCTTTAGCCTGGTTAGGAACCCTTTACCCGGGTGGAGTTTAGTCCCAGCTCGGGGATGACTCACTGTTGAGAGTGATGAACAATGTGGTATAAGGCTAGGAGGTTCGTGGAAGGTCTGCACATAGGTAGGGATATTTTCACAAAGATAAGTGTCAATTGTGTGATTAATTTACATGCTCCATTGTTATTCACGTGTTATTTTTATGGGTTTATACTATGCATGATTATAGTTGTCTATATGCTTATGGGTATTGCATGTATATGCTTACTGCATTTCAGTGTGAATCCATGCATTTACATAATGTATTTGTCTATTCAAGTTTTATATATATTAAGCTTTCGCAAGAGTTCTATGTGTGCATATGATTAATTGCATGCAGTTAGAAATTTATATGAGACATAACTTAGTTAGGATGCTAAATATGTTACAGTATGTTCCGCACAGAGAACAGACGTGTTCTTCGATGTAGCGTGGCCCGACATGAATGGTCGAGGACGTTACAAATTGGTATCTGAGCATGAAAGAATGTCCAGGAGTAGCATGGCCTGGCCTTTTGAAGGTTGGGAATGTTACAAAGATGGTTTTAGAGCTAAGTAAAGCGTCTGAGGAGTGGCACACCCCTGACCTGTGTGAGGTCGGGTGTGTCACAAATATTGCATAGATACACTACTCCCAATGACAAGTGAGTAGAAGGAGAATCTTTTGAAATTTGAAGGGAAAGAGCCAAGGTCCATCCAGATATTGAAGAAAGAAGATAAAGAGAAAAAAGAACATGAGAAAGTTATTAAAGATGTAGTCAAAACAAAACCTCCTTTGTATTCCCATTTGGTGGGATAACTAAGGAGATTATGTCTCAAGGCCCTCAGGTTGTAGATATGGACTGTTGAGAGACTACATGACCAACAATATCCACTTGCACAAATGGAGACCCTTCTCACCACCATAGAGGTCAGGATTTTTAGATGGAATCCGCCACACCAACTAGATTTTGAGAGGCACTAGGCCTTGCTCCATGAGGTACTATTCAGGAATTATGGTGAGTTCCATTTCAATATTTGAGGCATTTGAGTATGTTGTATCTTAGACTACTTTAGATTTCATGACATATGCTTGGACATTATGCCTTTTGCCCTATTTCACCTTGGTGGTTGAAATTGTTCCCTTGTAAGTGGTCTTCCTCATGAATGGATTTTATATTAGGAAATCCCTTGAAGATCCATCATACCGGTCCCAACCATAATTATCATTTTCCATCTCAATTCCCCCTAGGGTCACCAGTATTCCGCCCATGAGGTGACTAATTCACCTCTAAAGTGACAGGAATACCCATATAAGGTGAGAGTGGGTAGGTGTTTTCTTAGTTGTCTCCATTTTGTGGTTTGGGTTAGTATTTTCCCAACCTACAACTTGTGCAATAAAATTTTGGCTTCGTTGTCGGGGAGGATTTTGAATCTTGTTCGGAACCCTAATGACACTTTGGTAATCTATCTTGAATCATTTTCCATATCTTGCCTAGATATTCCACCAAAGGGACTTTCCCTTCCCATATTTCTTGCTGAGATCCTCTTGAATCTCATCTGGTGACTCCACCTTCCCAGAACCCACTTTTTCCTTTTTTCCTTTTTCCCTCCTTTGATGAGCCTTGAGCTCACCTGATGAATCCATTGAGGTATTATGTTAAGTAATGGAAACATGGCTATGTGGTGTTTTCATGAAGCATACAAGGCCTTGGATCTCAAAGCTATTTATGGATATCCAAACAAGTTCCTGATAAACCAATTCGATGTCTTCCCAAAGTTCGATGGTAATCCATTGTCGGTCGTGGCACATTGTTGAGTTTACTAGATGCATCTATTATGCGAATGTACTAGATGAATATGTATGCCTACAATTGTTCCTGATATCCTTGGGAAATGAACAAAGGTATTAGATCAATCATTCTTGAAAGCCAAGAATTATATCTTCTTTGACGATCCTCATTAGAGAGTTCCTTAAACATTGGGGTCCAAAAACTCAAAGTCTTAAAGATACAATTCAGGACCTGGAGGCCGCTTTTTCAAGAGAAGGTTTTGACCTTGATCTTATTGAAGGCTTGATATAAATGCTTCTTCCAGGTTTTGTTGAAACAACAATTGAAATAGAAGAAGTTGACAAGAGCAATGAGGAGAGTTTTGAGTGCCTCAAGGAAAGCATAGAAGAAGATGATGAATTTTGTGAACAATTGATAGAACTTTGTCTTGAAAAGGAGTTCCTGGTTAAGTTTTGTCAACAGAGAGAAGAAGAGTATGACGCCATCCTCGAAAAAGTATGAGGAAAGGCCTACCCTAAATTCAACTTGGGAACTGGTCATTACATATTTTCGAACAAGAGAATTATACAACGATGTGACCGAGAAGTATGGGTACCAGGAAAAATTCCCAAATGAAGAAGAACCTCTCTCCATGCCCAAGGAAGTCTATAAAAACATTATAGATCAAGATCAAGATGGTGAATTCTATGATCCTATTTATGAGGATTCGATTAAAGAGTAGACCCATGGAAAAAGTTTCCAAGAAGAAGAAGACCTTGATGAGCAGAAGGAGACATTGATATTTGTGCTACTACTTGGAGAAGAAGATGTCCTTCTGACTTGTTTTCCTCTTGCACATGAAGTTGAAGAAACAACTAGCCTCAGTGATGAAGAGTTTTAAGATCTTGTTGAAGCTGTCCCAACCTCTACTTCTCTTACACATCAAGAAGAGAACATGATGTGTTATAATCCTTTAGAAAACTTGGATGATGCTTTGTTCCATGACTTTGGAAATGAATAAAACGACTAAAAGGATCTTGATGAACTCTCTCTTGCAGAAGACCTAAACAAGACATTATTATTTGATTTCCCTTTTGAAGGAAATGAAGTTATTCGGTCTTGTGAAGAAGTAATCATCTCCTATGATGCTGATGAATTTGTGGAACAACCCTCAGATGTAGTTGATGACCATATTGATAATTTCATACAGGTTGGGAAATGTATATGGGATGTGGTTTGCTTCATTATTGATGGAGATCATATTTATGACGTTGAGGGTAGCTCTAGGGAACAGGGGTTTGAAATGTCATCTTCAAAGGACTGGTCTCCATGCATGTACAATTCAGATGCCTGGCAGCCCAGTGATGATATTGTTACAGATTTGTTCTGCCCTTTCGAGGATGAATTGTCGCAACATATTCAAAGTGATCTCCATTCATCCCTTGATCCATACAATTTTGAGGATGTGAATTTGTTCTATCGGGACTCTCAACCACCTTCATCCTCAATTTTGGAGGAATACCTGAATGTGGCCATCTCAGAACGATCAGAGGTTCACTCTACAAAGAGGAAGTATTTTCATATCGAGGATTTTTACAAGGATTCACATATGAAGAGTGCATGTCTTTATTTCTCTAGAATTAAGGTTGTCCCTTGCCACAAATCTTCTTCTCTGGGAAACCATGCAGTCTTCTTCCAATCTCTCATCACCTCTCAATATTCAAAAAGTAGTGGATCTTTGTGCATGAATGAAGATGCACCATCATTTATATATGATAGCCCTCTTCGGAGATGGATTGACCAAGATTGCGGTTATACTCACATGTAGGATGATCAGGTTGACGGTTTTTATTTCCAGTAGGATTTCACATCTTCATGAGTTTCATTTTACGATTGATTATATATCTATTTATGCTCATGATCATTTTGTGTTCGACTTATCTTTGTTGTTTCACATGATTAAGCACAAGGGGAGATACTTTTATGAGATGATCAATTGATTTCACTTATTGTATGAATTCACTTGACATCATCTATCGCTTGATCTTCAGGGCCCCAAGGCCCCAGGTAAGTAGGTAGGTCATCTTGCTTTACCTACCTTTTTATATTGATTGCTCATGTTAGTTTAGATGCATTTCATATTTCATATTTATCTACTTGCATATTGATTTCATGTTTAGTTTAGACATTTTTGAAAAAATGTTAAAAAATTTATTTTCTAGATTAGCTTTCATTTGGATTTTTATGTAAATAGACAAAAGGTGATAGCACCACATGATTTTTATGTATATTTTTTTTTTTTTGAGTTTTGGCAGGCACAGGTCTACCAAGAGATGTTGTGGTTCTCATGCACTCTATGACGAGCATGTGTCCCCAAGTAGGAGCTAGATGTTATCCCTATTTTGTGGGATAATTAAGGAGATTATGTCTCAAGGCCCTCAAGTTGTAGATATGGAGTGTCGAGAGACTACATGACCAACAATATCCACTTGCACAAATGGAGACCCTTCTCACGACCACAGAGGTCAGGATTTTCAGATGGCATCCACCACACTAGTTGGCTTTCGACAAGAATTGGTCCTTACTCCATGAGGTACAAGTCAACTATTATGGTGAGTGTCGCTTTAATATTTGAGGCATTTGAGTATGTTGTTTCATAGACTGATTTAGATTTCATGACATATGATTGGACATTATGCCTTTTGCCCAGTTTCACCATGGTGTTTGACATTGTGCCCTAGTAAGTGGTATTCCTTGAGAATGTGTTTGCTACTAGGAACTCCCTTGAAGTGCCAGTGTACCGTTCCCATCCATACTTAACATTTTCCATCTTAATTCACCCTAGGGTCACTGTAATTCCTGCCTTGAGGTGACTACTTCACCTCTAAAGTGACAAGAATACCTATCTAAGGTGACATTGGGTAGGTGTTCTCTTAGTTTTTTCCATTTTGTGAATTGGGTCAGGCTTTTCCCAACCTATAACTTGTACGATAACAATTCCTACATTGAAGATATGCCTTACATCAACTACAACAAAGGAAGTCTTGCATTCATGTGGAATAAGAGGAAGGGAAAGCCTAAATGTGATCAAAAGGATAATTGCTCTTGGCTTGGTCCTTACATCATCAAGAAGAAGTTTGAGAAAGAGAAATATTATTTGACGGCCTTGGATGGGAGAAAGATGCCATTACCAGTAGATGGGTCTCTTCTTTGACCCTACATTCAAGAAACTTGACTTCTTCAGGACCCAGGCCCCAGGTAAGTAGGTAAGTCATCTTTCTTACCTTGCATTTTCATATTGATTGTTCATTTTTCATTTTTCTCTACTTGCATTTTGCTTTCATCATATTATATGTTTAGTTTAGAAATTTTATTAAAAATGCTAACATTTTCTTTTCTAGATTAATTGTATTTTTTGAGTTTTTTATATTTGATATATATGGATGAAGGGTGATAGAACCACCCTTAATTTTATAGTTTTATGTTTCAGTGTAGGCACATGTCCACCAGGAGATTCGTTTCTCATGCACTCTACGGGGAGTACATGTCCCCAAGTAGGAGCCATATGTTATCCCTATTTCTTAAGGATAACTAAGGAGATGATGTCTCAAGGCCCCCAGGTTGCAGACATGGAGTACCGAGAGACATATCATCACATATGGATGAGTAATGTCCACTTGCACAGACAGAGACCCACCTCACCATCATAGGTATCAAGTTCGTCATGAGGGTATCCACCACATCAACTAGATTTTGGAAGACATTATGTCTTTGATTTGAATTGGATCCTCTCCAAAAATTTGTAATAAGCACTTAGCTTATTACTCTTTTGTAAATTTTGTAAACATGTCATTTTTACTTTATTTTGTCTTTTTGGAAAAGGTTGGAAGTGGAAACGAACCATTGTGATGGTTGGCCTTCCAAACGACAACCCATTAAAATAATGAGAGTTGCAGTGAAGAGGGGAGAAGGGAGATGCAAGGAGAAATGGAGAACGATAGTAGCAGGAATTAGAGCTCAAAGAAGGTAGTTTGCTTGAAGTTGGGGGGACGAAGGACTTAATATGCCTCCTCACTCTAAGAAAAGGTGTCTTGAACCTTGGCCTCTACAATTTTATAATTTCAGTGAGTAACAATACACAGAGTTTTGGTATCTCCCACCCCTTTGTAATTTTCTCCTCAACATAATAAAAATCACATTTAAATGATGATATTTGAGAACTAGAGCATTTTGTTCTTAGGTACATTTTTTATGAGTTGCAATGTGTTGTACATACTTTGTTCAAGTAAATTTTCATCCTGTAGCACTTGCTCACATAATTTATCATTGTTGGGCATTTTTATTTTTCCCACTGGTTGTACATGGCATTCCTTTACTGCCTAGACGAATTTAAACTTACCTAGGTGAATGTATGGACCCTTGGGAATTTTATTTACTTTCTGATCGAATATATACTTACATGGGGGATCTTACATACCCTATGGACGTTTTTCTTCTTCTCCAGTTACCCAATTAGCCCCCAAACAATTTTATTTGTTGTTGGTTACAAACAAAATTCCTTTTAAGCATTTATCTCCATTGTTGGTCGACTCATTCTGACTGGGTTTACCTCATGGTTGATTTTATTCATTTACCCAGTCGGGGTTTCATTTGGTCGACCCAACCATCAAATCATTCGACTAGGGCTTCATTTGGCCGACCTGAGTATCAAATAATTCGACCGAGATTTTTTTTGGTCAACCTGACCATCAAAGCATTCGACCAAGCTTTCCTTTGGTTGACCCGACCATCAAAGAATTCAATTGGGCTTTCCTTTGGTCAACCCGACCATCAAAGAATTAGACGGGGCTTTCATTTGGTCGACCCGACCATGGAAGAATTCAACTGGGCTTTTATTTGGTCGATCCAACCATCAAAGGATTCAACTGGGGTTCCATTCGGTTCACGTGACCATTGGAACATTCAACTGGTCATACATAAGGTCGAATCAACTAGTGGGTGGTCGATTGGTTTATTATTTGGTCGACTCCAGTGATTGGCATATTGCAAGGATTATAACCAGATGAAGAAGATAGAGATATAAACAAAAGTTTTGTTTCGTAGTAGAATCTATGTTGGTGAGACGGAAAACCATAGGCCTATCGTTTACGGATCAATATTTCTCCATGAGGTAGAGGTCAAGTATTGTGGTGAATATCATTTCAATATTTGAGGCATTTTAGTTTGTTGCATTTAAAACTTCTTTTGATTATGTGACGTCTGCTTGGAAATTATGCTATTTGCCTTGTTTCACCTTCGTGGTTGACATTGCGCCCTAGTAAGTGGTCGCCCTTAGGGATAGGTTTTCTACTAGGAGGTCCCCTCAACATGACATTGTTTCATTCCCTACCATACTTACCATTTTCCGAAATTCATCCCCTCATCTACTTATCTTTTGGAATTTTTGGCCGTACTGAGCTAAGAAGGGATTGTCCCTCATTTTATGGGAAGAAGGGGTTGAAGGCCCAGAGGCTTGTATCTGGAAAAAGATAAAATCCAATCATGAACCTTCTAGATGCTCACCCAAGTATCCTAAGGACAATGAAATGTCTCTCATAATAAATTGATGGGACTTGTGAAAAATAACTAATACAAAATGTCAACCAAGGTGGAGCGTGTGTGGGAAACGTTTTTCATGCTTAGGTGGAAGTCCCACACATTGTCTTCAACTTGGGGAAGCATGATGTGACCAGGGTAGAGTCAAGGTGAGAATTTGTTTTTATGCTTGGGTAGAAGCCTCACCTTGGATTCATCCTGGAAACATCTCAAAAGAGCAAAAGGAAATAAATGGACTTGGAAAAAGGTTGCATTGAAAATGAAGGTGCAACACACCCTCTACAAAGGCACCCATAATTGAGACACTACGATCTCTTATATGTCATGAACCCCATGCCAAAAATGTCTTCCCCCATCCATTTCACCTTATCCACTTGAACTAGAGAGGATTCCACTTGGGAAACACTCCTAAATTTTAGGTACGATTCACCCAATAGGTCACTTTATCAACCCTCACATACCTAAACTTGGAAAATTGCATAGTGTCTTTGAGCACTTGTTTAGCTTGATGAGGTGTTTTTTGATGCACATGCTTGGATGGATATTTTGTTGACTTGATTTACTTATCATGATGTATCTGACTTGATATTTTTGGAGGGTGTATTCATTGTCTTTATAAGACCTAATTGGTGGAAAGTTTTGGAAGAACAAACCTAGCTTGGGATTGAAGCTCACAGGTTGGATACCATGGCCCACACATTGGACGATGATGGTAGCCTTTGGAGGCCTAGGAGACACCTTGGAATATCTATGTTATCCCATTTCCATCCCAATGTATTTCTCTTGAGGCCAAAATGTCACATTTGAGGAGCTTGACATCACATTAGGGCTAGGGTTTTGGTAGTGAACGACACTTGGCACATTTTGATGGGAAAAGGCTTGGATTGAAGGAGGAAACCCTAGCGCATGAGAGGGAGGCCCAAGGACTTCCATTCTTCACTCCATTGACTTGCAAAAAGGTGCCAAAACATCACCCTTTAGAGGGATGATGTCACATTATAGTTTCTTATGCGCAATTTTTAAAGTTAAATTTGAATTTGACGATGTAAAGGGGAAAACTAAGGGTTTTTGACCCATTACTTCGTGGTTACCCTAAATTTAAGTGGAAAAACACTTTTAGAATGATTTGTATAAATAGAGATCAAGCTCTTGTCATTTTATCATAGCTCTCCCATTGTGAGAAGACTATTTGGCTGAAATTTGCGCCCCACTTGGGAAATTTTGTCTATCTCTCTTTACTATTATCTCTTGTGATGATTTGTCTTGGCTATTGGATGAAGAAGTAAGGTGCTATCTTTCTTGGAGGTTATTTCCTACTTTTATGGTGGAATTTTCTTGGTTAAAAGGAGTTTACCTTGTTAATACTTGGACTAGGTAAGGAATCTCTCTTGTTATTGCTTATTTTTTTGGTTACAAGGTTAATTTGTTACTATTTTGGGGAGTATAAGTGCATACAACCCCACTAAGTCCATCATAATTGTCTTGGAATAATTTGTTACACAAAGGAATACTAGGAGAAGTAAAGGGTTACACCCTCCTAGGTTTTTTCATAGCTAGTTTTGCTTGCCTTGGGGAGTAAAAGGGATTAAACCCCCAAGGAGATAGCACAACTTGGCTCTTTAGTTTTTAAAGACTCCATAACCCAATAGTTAAAGGAAATAATCTCTTGCATTGTAGAAATAAAATCATTGCATTGGTATACATAGAATCACGAGATATTGAAATTGTTTAAGTTGGGATCTTCTCTATATGCTTCAATCTTGTCAAAGCCTCTAGGGCATTTAGATTGGTCAAGTGGATCTTGAGATATAGGTAATTAAAATCTACAGCCATTAGGGCTGTATCAAATCATCTTATATTTTGATTTTAACTTGCAGTTTAACCATGGAAATTTGCTAGTAAACCATTGTTATCATTCTAATGCTAATTGGTGAACTTTTTGTTGGATTACTTGCTTGTCTTCATGGTTATAACTTGCTACTGTAGAAAATATTTGGTAGAGCCACTTGTCTGTTACAAATTTACTCTGAAAAATTCATATAACAATGCTCTAAAACCACTAAATATTGTGTTAAGGTACTAGGGTTAATCTATATGTTTTATGCTTCATTCTACAACAAATATTTGATGCTTTAAGTGGTTGAATCTATAGTAATTGGTTATTTTTATTGCTGATATGTATTCTTGTTTACTGCTATAATTAGGGACAACAAGCTTAAGTTTCTTGTCCACTTAACTTTGAGCTTGTAAATGTGTTTCTTCTTGTGTCTTGGGCAAGTACAATTCTCTTCCGCAGGTACCCAAACACTTGGAAACCATAGACCATCTTCAAAACTCATTACCAATCCATTCTTCACTTAGTAACTTGACCTATAGGGGCATCACTTCCATAACCTCACCTTTCCATCTCATTTTCCCCTAGGGTCACTTGAGATTCCCCACTTTTGTTGGATTTATTCTTCACTAAAGTGAGGGGAGGGTTTATCTAAGGTGACAGAGGGTAGATTCTCCCACCGTTATCGTCATCCTATGTATTGGATCAGGATTTTCCCAACTTACAGTTTGTGCGATAACAATCCCAATTCTACCTTATCAGGTATGTAGAGGACTAATTGATACGGTTGCACTACTACAGGCAGAGGCATGGGCAGAGTGTACAATACTACACCACCAAGTTCAAAAAGATGGTCATTATGTTGGGTATCTCTCCCAAGAACCCAAATGTACTCCTCAATTATCTAGGGGGTTTACATAGTCATCTACGAAAGCAATATACTTGGAGAAAATAGGCCAAAATAAAGGGCAGTGAAGTGGTTCGAAGAAGAAAGAGCACCATGAAGATTCCAAGGAGGGGAAGAAAAAGTGCAAAGGGGGAAAAGATAAGAAGACAACAACCATTGCACAACAGAGTAAAAAACCCAACAACCATTGCAATCATTGCAACACATATGGCCACACCGAGGAAAAATGTTGGAAACTACATCTAGATTTGAACTCGAAGAACCGCAAGGACAGAAAGAAAAGGAACCTTCTAACCATAGATTCAAGCAATCAAGTTGAAATTAACTTGAATGTGGATGAAAATATTTTCTGCATATATGTGCAGAAGGAGGTGAATCTGAGTAGCCTTCATCACCAGGAAGAGATGGAGATGACCAAGCTGTTGCGCATCAAGATTCAAGTTAAGAAGACCAAGATAGATGCTATGTTTGACTCTGGTTCATAGGATAATATCATAGCAACAAATCTAGCCAACAAGTTTATATTGGAGGTTCACAATCAACCTAATCCCTATCCATTGGGTTGGGTAAGAAGGGATGCAGAGAAAAAGGTAACGAAACAATGTAAGATTAAATTTTCTATAAGGGTTGATTTTATTGATTAAGTGGAATTGGATGTAGTACCCCTTGATGTATGTGGAGTAGTGCTTGGAATCCATTACATGTATATGAGTGATGCAATATTCATGCAAAGAGCCAACCAATATTGATTGATCAAGGATGGGAAGCCATACATCATCAATGTGCATAAAGGAAAGTCAAAGATCTCATTGGTAAGTGCCAACCAAGCCAAGAAGTTGATTAGCTCTAGTAAGAAATGTGTTTTGATTTACTTGAGAGAAAATCAGTATGATGATGAGTCAATGAGAGTGAAGGCATCCCTGGAGGGGTGTACTAAAGAGAAAAAACATAAATTGAAGAGTTTCTACAAGAATACAGATGAGTGTTCCAGGAGAATAAAGGGCTACCACCTAAGAGGGAAGTGGAGCATGAAATCCAATTATTTTTAGACTCCCCCTTGCTGAATATTGGGTTTTATAGACATTTTGTTTTAGAAGCAAATGAAGTAAATAAGCAGTTACAGTAGTTGTTGGATCAAGGTGTGATTTGACCAAGTACCTCACCTTGTGGGTCACCCATCATAATTGTGCCCAAGAAAGATGGGAATTGGAGAATGTGTATCGATTACAAGGTATTGAAGAAGATTACACTAAATAATTAGTACCCCATGCCAAGGATCGATGATCTATTGGAGTAGTTGCAGCAATCCAAGTACTTCACTAAGATAGATTTGAAATCAAGATATCACCAGGTACAAGTCAAAGAAGAAGATACCTGGAAGACCGCCTTCAATACAAGGCAAGGTTTGTATGAGTGGTTGGTTATGGAATTTGGTTTATGCAATGCACTGACTACATTTATGAGACTAGTGAATGATGTTTTACACTGTTATCTAGATTCATTTGTTATTGTTTATTTGGATGATATAATGGTGTATAGTTCTACCTAGGAGGGGTAGATGTCACATCTTATGCAAGTGCTAGAGACTCTGAAAAAGCACCAATTGCTGGCCAATCTCAAGAAATGCGAGTTTACTCAGCAGTGTTTGGTGTATTTGGGATATGTGATCAGTGGAGGGGAAATCAAGATAGATCCCACAAATATGGAGGCCCATGAAATGGCTAGTTCCTACAAATGTCATTGAAGTTAGGATTTTTATTGGGGCAGCACAATACTTGCGAAAGTTCATAGCTTCATTTTCAATAGTAGCTACATCACTCCACGCCATAACATCAAGTTGTAAGAGTTTCCAGCGGGGGAAGAATCAACAAAAGGCCTTTTATGAGATGAAAATAAAGATCATTCAAGCACCAATGCTCGCACTACCAAACTTACAAAGTCCCTTCGAAGTGGAGACAGATGCAAGGGTATGTCATGGGAATATTACTGATGCAGGGAGGAAGGCCCGTATTTTATCATTATGAAGTATTTCATGGGGCATTTCTCAACTACCCTACCTACGACAAGGAGCTCTATGCCTTGGTACAAGTTGTCAAAAAGTGAAAGCACTATCTGAAGGGAAAAGAGACCATCATCCACATAGATCACCAGCCACTACAATATTTGCAGGCCCAAAGTAAGCTACAAAAAACAAGGTAATACAAGTGGATGGGAGTTTTACAACAATTTCATTTGGTCATAAAGTATAAACAGGGTAGCACAGATAAGTTGGCATGCCTACTTTAATGGCCACCCACATCCAAGATTATAGCTTTGGGAATTTTGATGCACATGGATGCTTGGGATTAGGTCGTATATTCCATAGAGGAATTAGCACGAGATGATCAACTAGAGTTAGCATAAGACACAGTTTTGTAGAAGCGGTCCAAAACTACAATATAGGGGCAGCATGACCTTTGGAAGATTAGGTTGAAAGGACAACTTCTAGGCAAAGTAAAGTGATACTCTAGTGAGAAGGTAGAGGAAAAACTTATGCACCTCATTCAATAAATCTTTTGGGGACCAAAACCCTCCCTAAATGGGGAGGTATGATACAGATTGGATGATTATATTGTTTTTCATTTATCTTGATCCTTTCAGAGTGGGAAAAATTGGAGGAATCAACTTTCAGGGCCATTTTAGTGGCAGGTCCTAGTTTGGAAATTTGGGGTCTGGAACCTGCCACGGCCATTTTGACGCATTAAATGACATTTTGGGGTGTTAAAATTTTCTTGAATTGGCTTGTACCATGTGAAGTTATTCCACACATCGAGACCTTTCCAACAGTGCAAAAATCATGTCAATTGGAGATCGTATGCAAAAGTTATGCCTCCCACAAGTTGCTTATCATATTGACCACCATGGTACGAGAGGATGCCACATTAGCCCCAATTACTCATGCATATGGGGCTAGCCACGTGAGGTATTTTGAGAATATTCTAGAAGGTTCAAAGCCCTGCCACAATTGAGGGTTGAGGAAGTCAATAACCTATCCCTAGATGGATGTCGGGCTATGTTAAATATCATGCCACTAGGAGGAGAAGGTGTTCCATTCTTTTGTATTGGATCTTGTTCCATAGTTGAGAAAAACATATGAGAGTGGTATTATGTGAGCATAATAGAGGAGGAGAGATTCTGTAGCAGCCATATAGGCCATATTTCAAATGCAACTCTATAGAGAGTGCCTCTTTCTTTGTACTTTCATCATTTCTATACCAGAGAAAAGAGAGCAACCTCACGTTCTAGTTGGGTTTTCTCCCGTATTGGGTTTCCCAGGTCATATCTTGTGTTTATTTGTGGATGGTGTGATTGTATTTCACTGTTCTTTATTTTTTGCATTTTATCTATTTCATGCATAGGCAGAAAATCAGCAGGGATGATTTTAAGGATGGAAATTTATTTTAAAATGTAGAAACCTTGGTGAATATTATCAATCCTTCATATGTCAACTATAAATGCTTGGCGATATTTTTTTAAAAATATTCAAATTTCTAATTATTTTATATAGTCTTTATAAAATTTTGGCGATTTTTAAGGTAAAATAATTTTATCCTATAGAATTTGGGCGAATCATTTTTAAAATAGCGAATCTCATTTTTGGAAAAACCATGGAAAATTAGCCCATGAGCGAAATTTAGCCCCTAAAATCATCCCTGAAAATCAATAACTGAATATTATGGAGATCTAAAGGAAAAATACCTCAATAACAAAGATTTTCAGTATGTTATTAGATTTGTTGTGACGAACTATTCCAGTGGAATATCCATGACAGTTTATGGATGATCACCTATAATAGCCAACCAATAGATCAAAATACCAATATGGCATACCTAGAATAAGGCATAAGTGAATGGTGAACAAAGGGGTCAAGGGAGGACTTCTCATGCTCTTCCCTCCATGGATTGGACCTACCCCAAATTGATAAAACTGAATAAGACTGAGAGAGGATAGTTCTGAAAAGAAAAAAAGAGTGGCAAAGCCACCAATTCGATACTATATCGCCAGATCAAAAGACCTTGTTGTGAATAGAGTTTTGAACTTTCACTGTGAAGACAAATTATCCTTCAGGCTAGGGAGGAACCACAAACATGCCACAACCCGAGTCACCTTGTGTAGCCAACCAACATGTCAAAATACCAAGACGACATACCCAACAAAATACATAATTGACAGGTTGAATGAAAGGGTTGAGAAAGGAATTCCTAGGATCCTTCCTCCATGAAATGAACTAACCTCATATTGATGAAATTAAATAGTACCAAGGGAGAACAATTTTGAGAATGCAAAAGTGAAAATTTTAGGATATTTTACCACTTACCCAGAACATTGAATGTTGGATATTTAAGACCAAGAGAACACAATATTTCCAATTTACCAACCTTCTCTCCCAAATTTGAGCTAGGAAGGGAGAGCGTCGCACTCCAAAAGATCCCCTACTGTTTAGAAATTTATAGACAACATTTGGGTTTATCCCGCCTTTCCAACATAGGGTGAGTGCACAAATAATATACATTAAATGCCCCATTTAATGACTCATGGTGATCTTGGTGAGTTGTGGACTTGGATATCTACCTCACTTGCTTGATCCTTGTGTTCCTTTAATTCTTGCTTTGTGGTCTAGACACATCATGCCTAACGAATGTAAATTCATGAGTTGAGCTTAGGGGATGAAGGTGAGGGTAACACCCCCATTTTTTCAAGGTTCCTTTAGATAGGCTAGAGGATTCTCTATCCAGACTGTTTTCCTTGCCATTGTGTTCTTGTAAGACATGAAAAAGAGAGAGTATGTTAAGATTATGAGTGAGTTTTATTATTCTAGCAAGAAATGAAGCTAATTGGAAGTCCTTCAGAGGTCCCTTGTATGTTAGAGAGTTAATAATAATCCTTGAATCTCTAATGATTTTAAATTCCCTTATCACCAAGCTCATGGAAATGGCCATGCTTTGAAGAAGTGTGTATGCCTTCGCTTGATTGTTTGTCGCAAATCCTAGCCCCTAATCGTAGGTAGATAGGGGATTTCCCTTGGGGTTATAAATGATGCCTCCCACTCCTGCCAACTCCTTATGGAACTTTAAAATAATTCCTAATGGATGTGGTCACAACCCATTTGTGAGGGACACATTCTCTTCTGAGTGTTAATTCTTAGGTTTATATGTATGGAAAGAGAAATACAAACCATGCATATTTTTGGAACTTCTGAACTATTGCTATAATGTTATCATGAAAACCAGAAAACATGGAATGATTAATTGCCTCAATTACAAGGATAGACTCAGCTTTCCAACTTTTAGTAGAATACTATGTGCATGTAATCGACACAAATAAGACTTAGAATTATGAGAAACAAACACAAGTGAGGCTACACTCACATTCTATATTATTGAATGAAGATTGATTACATCATTATATAGGAAACTACTCTACTTAATCGGTTACATCAAACCATAGAAAACTAGAATTTGCATTAAGTGAAGTAGAGTTAAATTAAGCTACTGACTCTTGACTAATAGATTTCTTCTACGTAACTATCTCTTGCAACTGACTCTTGCTCCATTATTTTCAAGGCTCCCCCTTAATGGAAAATGGATTGACTCCTACACCTAACATCTCCCTAAACAACTCAAACTTAATCTTTCCAAGAGGTTAGTGAAAATATCAACAACATTTTCACTAGTATTATAATACATAAGAGTTATTTCATTTGACTGCAACTTTTCTCTAACAAAATGAAACTGAGCATCAACATGCTTTGTCCTTGCATGAAAAATCATATTCTTCACGAGATTGATTGAACTTTGATTATCACATTTGATCATTGTAGGTTACTTTTGTTCTTTTCCAACATCTTGAAGAAGTCTTCTCAGCCAAACAACTTCACAAGTTGTTGCACAGAAGGCTTTATATTCTACTTCAATAGAAGACAAAGATACAGTAGATGGCTTTTTACTGCTCAATGAAACAACCCTGGATCCAATGCCAAATGCATATCCAGTGGTTGATCTTTGATCATCCGGATTTCCAGCCCAATCAAAATCTGAGTAACCTGTCAACTCAACATCAGATGTATCAGTATATTTAATACCATAATCAAGTGTTCCTTTTAGATACCTAAGTACTGCCTTTGCTGCATTCCAATAGATTTCTATAGGTTTTGCCATAAAATAACTTAACACACTCACATAGTATGCAATATCAGGTCTGGTTGTGGTGAGATAATTCAAACTACCCACCATTTGTCTATACATAGTGCCATTCACCTCCTTCGAACCATCAACACAAGAAAGTTTCACATTATGTTGCATGAAAACAATAGAAGATTTACACTGATCCATTTTAAATCTCTGAAGTACTTCTCTAACATACTTACTCTAACAAACAAAAGTTTGGCTTGCATTTCTCCAAACTTCAAGACCTAGGCAGTAGTGTAACTCACCAAGATATTTCATTTCAAAAACTTGTGATAACTGCTCCTTGATTTCATCAATTAATTCCTCTGCATTTCCTGTAATTATCAAATCATCAACATATAAGGAAATCAATACTATATACCCCTGCTCATCAAATTTGGTATACAGATTTGGATCACTTTTGCTCCTCATAAAACCC
>JZKD02S2007885.1:0-20817 GCA_000966675.3 Picea glauca | reverse complement strand
CAAAAGCTTCCCAATGGGGAGGTGTGATCAGGGGATCAAATTTTGCTCAATTTTCAAAGTGCTCGGAATGCGATGAAAACAGTGTCATTGCGTCCGTCTCGTCTTCCTGATTCCGACGGTATATTTACTTTCTCAAACGGAGTCCGTATGGAGAAGATATCACGATCTGTTCGCCAAGGCAAACATGCAAAATTTTTGGATGCTGACTGTACCTGTCCGTACAGTCCGTACGGTGATGTGGCAGGGTCGTACCATCCGATGACGTGGCAATTGGATGATGTGACACATTTTCATTGGTCGATTGTTGGCGAGTAGCGTGTTGACATGTGTCCGGTTAATGGCAAATAATAAGGAGACACGTGGCCCAATCCATGGGCGCCACGTGTCCCCCTCATTGTTTGGTTATATGTAAAAGTTTTATGGGAGTCCGCGGGGTTCGACCCCCGGACCTCCCCCATTGTTAAAGCCTTGACAAACCTCCGCTAACCATTATGCCGCCACATGAGCCTTGTTAGGTTTATGGTATTAAATATATTTAACATTGTTTAATGTTGAAAGCGGAGGGGGGTCGGGTTGGGGCTTAGCCCCGACCCATAGTTTTATTAACACATATAACCATTGTATAATATGGTGCGCGCGATTTGTAATCGCATACATATATATACCATAGTTGCATATTGTATTAAACATGCGCGCGGGGTTGGGAACCATAACCCATGTTTAAATGTGCGTGTATATATATAATCCGTGGTTTGACCGGTGGGTTAAACGCGCGGGAGTTACACGATTGGACAACGACTTAACCACTTTTGCCCAACATTCGGTCACATGCTGCCATATGCCCAGGTACCGAGGCGGTTAGGGGCTGGAGGCGCCTTAACCGTCCTACGGTTTGCACCGTTGGCGCGGTTGTGCCCGGTGCCAGGTTTATACGCTTTAAAATGCGTGTGAGCCAGGTTTGAGACAAAGGGGGTGCGAATTGTAGAACCAAAGACAACAAGCTTGAAGATGGAGACTTCCAGGAGGCCCAACTTCTTCATTTTTCGACCGATTGAGGTGCCGAAAGAGCCCAGACAGGGGTTTTGGGATGCTGGGAAGCCATTAGAGCAGTTGGTTTGTCAATTTGAGCATTGTAAGACATGTTTTTTTAGCACTTTTTGAGCAATTAATAATAATGATCCATTGGAAGCTGGACTAGGAGATGTAGCCCACAAGAGGGGTGAACTCCTTTATCAATTGCTGTGCACATGTGTTTATGTTCAATGTTTATGCTGCTGTCTATGTGTATTTTGCATAAGTAATCCTTAATTTAAGTGTTGCAAATTGATCCTGTTGCTTTAAACACATAACATTTCACTTGCAATAATTATTCAAGTTTTTCAAGTCTTCTTCATTTTTAGATCATTTGGACTCAACACAGTTGGTATTGTGCATGGACTCAAGCTTTCTCTGACCAAACCCTTGTTTAATCATTCTTGGACTTGTTTCTTTACCTCCTCATTCTCTTGAGGTGTCAATCTGTATGCTTCTTTGTTCAGAAGACTTGCTCCTAGTATCAAGTCAATATCATGGTTGATACTTATGATGGGTGGCAATGAGTTAGGCAACTCATCCACTACTATGTCAACAAAATTCTCCAATAGCTCTTGAACTTATTCAAGCAAATTTTTCATAGAAGTACTTGTAAGGACAACTCTGGGTTTCCTCACCACAACAAATTGCATCTCATGTTCCTTCTTGACTTCACTCAGAAGTTCCTTCCCACTCATGAGAAGTATTCTTGTGTTGGCTTCTTCCTTTACTTTCTTCTCTTCTATTGGCAACAAGATGTGTGTTCTACCATTCTTTTCCAAAGTGTAAGTGTTCCTTTTCCCATCATGAATGACATTCCTGTCAAACTTCGATGGTCTTCCCAACAAAACATGACATACATCCATCAAAATTACATCACACAGAATCTCATCTCTATATCCACCTATTTTAAATTCAACAAGGCATTATTTAGTTACCATTACATGGTGTCCTTTTTGCAACCATGAGACCTTATATGGATTTGGATGTGCAGTTGTCTCCAACTCCAATTTCTCCACCATCACTGTGGATACTAGATTATCGGTGCACTCATTGTCAATTATCACCTTGCATACTCTGTCTTTAGTCTTGCAAGTTGTCCTGAACAAACTGTTCCTCTGCACTGGTTTTTCAACCTCTGGTTCTGGCTTCAAGAGAACCTTCCTTAGCATCAAATATTTTCCATCCTCTGCACCTTTTGCTTCAACATTCATTTTCTGTGCTTCTAGTAAGTGATCTTCACCTCCTCCTTCCTTTTTCTCGAGACATTCCCAAAACTTGTGTCCTAGTTTTCCACATGTATAACATCTTATCTCTCCTCCTTTGCTTCTTCCTCCTCCTCTAGAAAAATAATTTCTTCCACCAAGCTGTCTCCCTCTAGAGCTTCCTCCTCTTTCTGAGTGACTGTGGGTTTTCTCATCCTCACCCTAGGGCTTATGTGCCTTATCATGGGCAACTCTTTTACCTTCATTCGAGTTTCTACCTCTACCTCGCTGGATTTGTTTTCTGGCCAACTTCTATTCTGCTTTCAGTGCATATTGATATGCCTCCTCTACTATCCCCACTGACATCATGTTGATTTTATCATGGATCTCATATCTCATGCCATTTATGTACCTGGCAACTTTCTCTTCATCTCTCTCCCTCTGTCCAGTCCTAATGTTCAACTTGTAAAACTCTTTTGTGTACTCTTTCACTGTCATTCCTTTTTATCTCAGGTTTTGCATCCTCCTGAACAGATTTATCTGATAATCCTTGGGTATGAACTTAGCCTTTAGTTTGGCTACCATTCTATCCCAACTCTTAATCTTTTTCTTACCTTTGCTTCGTCTGCCAGCTTGTAGTTCATCCCACTATAGTTTTGCATGTCCTTTCAACCCGATGACAACATGTCTCACCTTCTTCTCCTCATTGACATCTTCATAGTCGAAATACTTGTCCATGGACCTTATCCAGTCTAGCAACTCTTCAACATCCAAATTGTCGTCATACATTGGGATGTATATCTTTGCTCTAGCTCCCAACTACAACTTTTAGTAAGCGTTCTTCGACAACATCTCCCCCTGCAGCTCCTTCAACCTCTGTCTCTTCACTTTCTGCCTCACTGACATCTCCAGCGTCAGGTGCTCTCCTCTGCGTTGCTTCCATCGCTTCCAATCTCGCACGCAGTTCTCTCATTTCCCTTTCTACAGTGCGATTGGCTACAGGTGGCTCCACCCGTCTCCTCGGTGGCATTGTGTTGTCTGGTTCTCACACACAGAGTTCAACTTCGAGTTCCTTTTTGGCTACCTGAAACAAAATCACGCTCCGATACCACTTGATGCAAACCCCCCCTACTCTCCCTCGGGGCTGCACGACCTCCCGGTCGAGGATCTTAAAATATCTAAGCCGGATCGACTCTTCGGTCCTCCAATAGGTCTTCAAAAACTACACAAATGGCCCTTTGACGTTGTCGTAGGTTTAAGTGACCCACACAGGCATTGTCGGGCGCTTTTGGCAACACTCGGTTTCGAGTTCTAGCTCCTATGCTAGACTCTTCTCCAATATGACCATGAACTATGGTCTCAGGCCAATATCTTCTCAAATTTGTGTTGCAACAGTTCTAGATGTAGCTACCTTCCTTTTCCTTGATCTCAGAATCGACGAATTTCAATAACAGGCACTAGCTCCTCTGTACTAGGCCCCTTTTCCCTGCGACCTCGGGCTGTGACCTAGGGCTTAACCCAAAGTACGCTAAGTCTTTAACACTTCGGCCTTCGACAGTTTCTCCTTTCTCTAACACATGAGCTTGTAAAGCACTGAACACTGAACTGACAGAATCTCAATCCGCTCTCCACCCATCCTTGCGATCTGACAGCTGACGACATTTTGACCTTCGGGCGCTTGACAATTTTCACTTCAGTTATCGCCAATTCCTTCAAACCCCGAACCGACGAACACAACTGGTGCGAGAATCGACGGTTCTCGCCTATCCAACAGTGAACGACTGCGAACAACTTCAAAATTCCATCCTTCGGGAGTTCCGAGTGTTGAGTTCTTCTTTTCCTCTTTGTGACTTTCTTCTGAAGTGCCTTTCCTCCGAAGTATCAGATCTGTCGACACATGTCTTTCGAGACGAACGACCTAGATATGTTTCGGCAATTCAGAACTTTGGCAATTCACGCTCCACCCTACTGCTCACCAAGCTCACCCTCCGAAGTGCTCCTCTTATGAGAACTAATCCTTCGCCAAATGTCCTCTTGACTCAATGGCCTGGATTCATTCCGTTGTTCAGACTTCGGCGATTTCTGTTCTTCATACACACGACACAACTTCTTATATCTTCCGACGTCGAAATGTCAAGCAAGTTCTCCTACCTCCACGTGCCTCCTCCTAGATCAAAGACTAGGATGCCTTTTTGGGACTTCGGCGAATTCCTTGCTCTTGTGTACACTGAGACTTAAAGCTCGCGCACCTTGCCCAAATCCAATGACCTGGAATGATTTTTCTTCCTCTCAGACGGATCTTGGTCGATAACTCTGTAAACCTTAAGAGCTTCAGTCCCTTGAAGATTTATTCTTGCTATCTCTCTTGAGCTTTATTTCTCAAACCCTTTGACTCCTAAGAGGGATACTGCGACACTTAGTCTAACTTCGAATCTGTGCACTCCTTGCAATTGATTCTTATGCAAGACTTAGCTTCTTGCGGGTGACTGTGCACACCTTGTAGCAGTCCCTTTGCACTCCTTGCAAATGAAAGTTTCACGCTATCTCTTATGAGCTTCTGAGCCGAAACATACTCTATCAACACACTCCTTGCAGATTGTATGCACACCTTGCATGAAATCAACGAAGAGAGGCAATTGAAACTTATCCAAATGCTTCACAGTTTCATATGCTCAATAAGATAACTCATTCATTCATGGAAACATAAAATAACAGGGAAACTTTAAACAGTAGCAACACCATGCGTTGTGTCAATATCCTTCTGTTATATTCATTCAAATGTAAATGGCTATAGCCTGATAAAAACTTACATTCAGGATTACTATCTCCTACTAATCTGCAACAAATTTATTCAGGCATACAATGCATCTACTTATACAAGAGTCCTCTAGGGTTCCCTCCAACTACCTATATGATCGAAGTAAAACCTTACAACTACTTAGTCCTATTACAATAAATGTATGTGACAGACAATTTAAGGCGAAAGTTCAAATCCACGCCAAAATCAAATAACTCAAGGACGATCTGATCTCTTCTGATTTGACGCGATCGTTCAACCTCCCACCATTAAAACTTCTCTAATCCATCATTTACTCTGAAGTTCTCTGAGATACGCTATCTTTCAAAATTTAAAATTTTACTCAAAAGGTACGCTAGGCATTGTGTTGTCATCCCATGTGGTTTTGCTGACGATGCTCTTGCATCACTCCACCAATGGTGAGGCAGGCAACCCCACCAAGTCCCAACTCAGAAGGAGTCAAGGCTTGGAGGGAGCTAGTTGGCCCATATAGTGAAGCATACATGAATACATTTCGACGTAATAGTGCATGATGTGATGCTCAGAGACAAGAAGTCTCTAGGAGCAGTACATCTCCAGGACATGATCATACCAGATAGCCAAGATTAAGAGGGAGGACTATATATCCCTTACCATGATTGATTCATTGACATATGTTTTATTTATGATGTGACTCGGTTTTCTTTCAAGCAGTAGGCTCATGTTTGACATGTGATGTTATAAGTATGTAGCTTATGGCGTTGCACAACATCTCATGATGGAGCCTGTCTAGGATGAAACCTCTTTGCTAACATGCTTGGAGTAGCATGCTCCTTATAGTATGTTTTTGTAGAGATGGAAGGCATCTAGATAGTTTCCACATGTATTGTTATGTAGATGAGTGTTGAGCAGAAGTGTGGTCAAAGAAAATAAAACCTTATGTGTGGTTGCATGACTATAAGTACTATGTCATCATACTTAAGAAATTGCTATTGCTTTATGCCTTGATTAATTTCATGATTATAGAATGTTGTTGACTATTGGACTAAATTTGACTTGTAAGTAAGACCTACAAGAACATGATGACGAGACTTGTTCTAGAGGACAACTGATGAAGTCAACAGATTGAAGATCCAGTTGATATTCAATGCTCGAGAGGGAGCCAGACGGTCAGTTCCAGAGGGAGTTGGGTACTACAGTAAGGAGGAGGAGGCTCCGCCTGATGAAGGAAGCAGTCATATGTGGTGCTCAATATGACTAAATCTGAGTATGTGGCAACATGTGCAACGAGCAAAGAAGCATCGTGGCTTCAGAAGTTGTTGTCTAGGTTATTTGGTCTCGGATTGGAGCTGACCCGCATTTGGTGTGACAACCATAATTGCATGAAGTTGTCAGAGAACCTGGTATTCCATGACAGGTTGAAGCATATCGAGATCAGTCATTACTATAGCAGGGATATGGTGCAGAAGGGAGCAGTGAGGCTCCAATTCGTGATTATCGAGGATCAAGTTGTGGATGTGTTCACCAAGCCGTTGTTGAGGACGAAGTTCGAGTACTTCAGGGACAAGCTTGGTGTGGTCCCTCTTCAAAGGGAGTGGCAGGGGGGACTCATCCAACATGAAAAAGGGTTGGCACTGAGTATGGAAAAATATCATGTAGCATGAAAAAGGGCCGGCACTGAGTTTGGTGGGTCTCATCCAGCATGAAAAAGGGTCGGCACTGAGTCTAGTGGGTCTCATCCAGTATGAAAAAGTGTCGGCACTGAGAACAAATGGAAAAATCTCATCCAGCATGAAAAAGGGTTGGCATTGAGTATGGTGGGTCTCATCCAGCATGAAAAAGGGTTGGCACTGAGAACAGATGGAAAATCTCATCCAACATGAAAAAGGGATGGCACTAAGTCTAGCGGATCTCATCAAACATGAAAAAGGGTTGGCACTAAGACCGAGGGTGCACATAATCAGGTATTGATGCATTGCAAGGTAGTGGATGTCCTGGGGACATGTTGTAGGTATTGAGAGCTACCCACAGACCTTGGATGCATGGGGTGAAGTCATGTTGCACTATGGATATCCTGTGTGGATATGGTGATGCTACTTGTAGACTGGTTTGCAAGACCATGTGAGTCTTTACCGTGCCATGTGAGATGGATGGATGTGTTTGAGAACACTACATGAAAAACATCTTAGTTAATACCTCCCTAGCTAAGAGGGAGTGTTGATGTTTTTGTAGCTGCGAGAGGTATTAACCTCCATGTGTAACCATTGAATTAGAATAGAATATTTCAGAAACAAGTGAACCATTAAACATATGTGTGGAAGCCCTATAAGACAAGTTGGCCTAGCAGAATAATAATATTAGATGATTATCTTCCAGAAATACAAGTCGACTCCATAGGAAATATATAAATAGAAAATATAATTACCAGAAAGTCAGGCCGGCCCAGCCAGAAAAGTCACTGGACAATTTCATATAAATAGAGTATGTTTTAGCTCATTTGGACAACCAGTTAGTGCAGAAGTCTTGTGGAGGGCTGCAGTTGCAGCTGCAACTGCAACTGCAACTGCAACTGGAAGGAGGAATAAGGGTGCATGGTCATCTCTTGAGTCTTGGTCTCTCTCTTGGTGATTTTTCTTGGTGATTCTCTCTTGGTGATTTTTCTTGGTGATTCTCTTGGTGGTTCTTTTGGTGGTTCTTGGTGAAACTCTTGGTGATATTCTTGGTGATACTCTTGATGATATTCTTACTAAGTATGGCGCAAGTCTGAGAGAGTAGTGTAGCTGCAGTTGTTGCAGTTGTGTATGATACTTGTTGTATGGAGACTCTCTCTCTCTCTTGTGCGCTATCCTTGGAGAAGGAGCGCTCTACTTGTCTTGAGTTTTTGTTGCAGTTAGCAACTAAGGTTTATCTGTTCGTTCTGTAGTAGGCTTACCAGAATTATTCTAAGTAAAGGTTAGGATGCTCAGGAGTGGCCTTGTGCCTATGGTTGGGTGACAATGATGTGACATTGTCCATGGTTAAACGAGCATACCAAATTTCAACATAAATTGTGTCTAGTTTCATTTATGATTTGAGGTAAAACCCGAATGTCAACTACTTGTCTCCTCGAGTTCTAACCTTGTGACCTTTAAGGAGGAAACACATGTTCATAAACATTAGACCTACTCACACTATATGAATTTAATGTTTGATTTCACCTCATATGTTGATAAAGACATCATCTTCCAAACGTCACATGTTATATAGAGTTTTGCTATACACAATGTCAATGTTATTACATGCACTACCTATCATCGTGCGTTCTTAAATTTCAGGGAGCTATACACCCTTTGTGTTGATATTATGGTAGTCGCGGGAGGTATTAACCTCTACGTGTAACCGTGGACTAGTATAATATTCCGGGAAGCAAGAGAAACCCTAAATATATGTGTAGAAACCCTATAAGACATTTCCGTTCAATAAAAGAATTAATATTTAAGTGGTAACCTCCAAAAAGAAAAATTTGGCCTGGATAGGTGACAAAGAGAACTATAAATAAGAGGGCGCTAGAACTAATTTTTCATAGGCACTCTCACAACTACATAAGACTATTGGTGCACAAGTTTGGAGAGGGAATGCAACTACAACTACTGCAACTGGTATTTTGGCTTTTGGTTATGGTTGGACTTTCTATTGGGTTATGGTTTGGATTCTTTGCTTGATACGCTAGCCTTGGAGAGAGATACACTATCTTGATTGGCTATTGGTTTTAATATTTGCTTCTGGAATTATTCTGTCTGTCAAGATTAAAGGTGCTCGAGGGTGGCTTCAACCTATGGTTGGGTGACAATATTTCTATATTGTCTATGGAAAAACGAGCACACCTATTATTCTAACAGGTTATGGGCCCACACTATCTTCAGATAGTCTAACGACTAGAAGATAGATTGGGAAGTTATTTGTTAAGCTCGTTATGGCACCAATTATAGTTGCAACTAGGTTTTCTAATTATACAACTGCAACAAACCCTAACCCTTGTGTTTGGGCACTTCTGATGAAGCGTTTGATCTAATTTCTTGACATCCTAGTGTGCCCTAGCCTAGCGCACCTCTTGGTACCCTTAGTTAGCAAAAACCTCGGGTTTGAATTTTTTGTCAAAGTCAAAGTGAAAGTTTGACTGGTCAAATTCAAAGGTCAACTTTGGTCAAATTGATTTTGTAGTCAAAGTTGAAATTTTAGAGTTTTTAGCTTGTTCTAATCATTGAATCTTCTGATTGAGTTTTTAATCTCTTCTTGTCAAGATGGTATTTAGTTTCAGATTGGAAAACAAGTTGGACGATGCTACAAGGTTTCAAAGGTATGCACTTGTATATGCTATCTAAGTTATATCATCTAGCAAAACATGAGTGTGTTTGCAAGGAAAGTACTAGAGACCTCGTCCAAGCTGTAATCTTGGATTCAATGCATTCAAAAGAATATGCGCACCCTCCATAGTAAGTGAGGCTTCATGTTCCAGGTTTGATTAAATTGTTAAGCTTCAAATTTGTATATATCAAGGGTGATAGTTGCTACATTACAATTGTGAAAACATTCTTTAAAAGGTTCTATTATTGCTTGGTGCAATAAATGATTGACTGCATATGAATACCATTGATATATATGCCTATTGTACTTGTTTGCAAGATGAACCAACATCTCCTCTAGATACATATTTCTTGTTTGCTCTTGTTGTTCTTGTTCTGGGCAGGTACCCTTGTGAAATATGTTTGATGAACAATCCTTACAGAAGCTGTCATATAAGAAGTTTTATAAGGACGACGCAACTACTAGATGGGCAACAATCAGAACAGATAGAAACAAACTAAAAGAGACTCAGAGGAGTCAGACTCAAAGGAAGTCAGGAATCAAAAGGAAACCAAAAAAATCTTGTGACACTTTGCAAAAAGCAAAGAGAGATGCAGCAGATGGAAGCATGGACTCTCTTGGATGGAGGGAGTTGATCACATAATTCCAAAATAAGAGCATGCATATTGCTCATCCAGGCATGAAGCCGGGATTAGGAGGGAGCTAATCCCCAATGATATAATCCATTGAAGAAGAATCTGTAAAGACTATGATGTATCTATCCATGTTCTTCATTGGAAGTAGCAGCCATGATAAGCAACACGTGTTCAATTTGACTCTAGAAGAAGTCTTCTTCGAAAATAATCCATGAATATCCTTGGTTGTCCATCTACATTTATGTTTCTATGGTGGAAGGAAAAATTTGGAGCCTTCAGAAAAGAAGGGCATGTAATCTATAGAATATTCCATGGACTCCAATATTGAAGAGAAACATGGGGAAGAACATGAATATTCCAAGAAAGAAAGAAAAGTCAGACCAACCAATTGAACCAGTTTGAACCCACTAGAAGCAGTTAAGCAAAAGGAATGAAGTTGTGATGAAGAACAATGTATGTGAGAAATTGTGAAAAAGACTTAATCATTGATAGATACAAGGCGAGACTCAGGGCTAGAGGGTTCTCCCAGAAGGAGGGAGAAGACTATGATGAAAGCTTGTTCCAGTAACCAACCATACCTCTACCCGAGCCATTATATCTCCTGCAATATCCATGGGTTGGAGTTTACATAAATATGAATGTAAAGACTGTTCTTCTCAAACAGAGTAATTGAGGAAGAAGCGTATGTAAAACAACCTCAAGGTTTTGAGGTATACCAGAAAGAGACCCTTGTATGCAGATGGAAGAAGACCTTGTATGGATTCAAGCAAACTTGGTGCAGAGCCTCTCATGTACAACATAAATGTGGTGAAAAATTCCTATGACAGACGAAGTATATTGAAATGGTTCTTTAGAAGTCCAGGATGATGGATTGCAAATCCATGGCAAACTCCCATGACAACATAACTGAAGAAGTTGAGAGACTTTGATCTAGTAGACCCGTCTTTGTATCGACAATTGATTGGATCGTTAATGTATTTGGAGAATACTCATTCAAATATTTTCTTTGTGGGACGTTTGAGTTATGATATACAACTGCATGGATTTATCGATTCAGATTGGGCAGGGAGTGTAGATGACAAAAGAAGTGCTACTTGAATATGTTTCAGTTTGATCTTTGCCACGATGTCATGGGATAGCAGGAAACAAAAGTCTGTTGCACTTGATACTGTAGAAGCAAAGTATATTGTAGCTTGTGATGCTTGTATGGAAGTAGTGTGGCTTCGTAAGCTGGTTTTTGGACTGTTTGATCAAGTGTCAGAATCGACCGTGGTATATTGTGATAACTAGAGTTGTGTGAAACTTTCAGAGAATTCGGTGTTCCATGACAGGTCGAAGAACATTGATATCAAGTATTATTTTCTCTGTGATAGAGTCCAGAGGGGAGAAATAGTTCTCCAGTATATTTTCACAGATGAGCAGATAACAAATATTTTGGTAAAGCCTTTGTCCAAGATGAAAAGTTTGCGTACTTAAGGGACAAGATGGTACTCGTGGATATGACTTCCTTATTGGAAAAGGAAGATATTATTCCTAGGTTGGGAGGGAGCACTGATATGTTATTAATTCATGGGCAGTCATTTTGCAGTTCAGAAAACGATCTAGGTTGGGCAATCACCTTTTAGTCCAGAAGGTGTCCAAGATTTCTGATGGACATGTATTTTCCATTTCGAAAAATGGTTTAGATTAGATAGTCATTTTCGTAATGAAAACAGTCTGATATATTGTTGATGTACCATAGACAACAATTCCCCTTGTGGAAAGTGTGGGGGAATCGTTTATGACATTCATTATTCTTGGTAGTCACTCTGAGTAGTAGTCAAGCAGAATGGTCTGCCTCTCTGGGTAGTCATTCTTTTGAAGTTCATAGTTGTAAGCAATTTCGAAGAATGGTTCGTTATAGAAGGTTGGTGCAAGACAATTATTTCCATAGGAAATGGTCTGGATAGTCATTCCCTAGGGCGGACTCATTCTCTCCAGGTTGCACTGTGATTAGTGCCAGAGGAATGGCCTAATTAGGTGAATGGTCAAGGTTCAACAATCAGGGACAAGCATTCCTATGGCAAAATCATTCTCTCCTGGTTGCACTATGATTAGTGCTAGAGGAATGGTTTGGTTAGGTGAATGGTTCAGGCTCAGAAATCAGGGACAATTATGCTTCTATGATTGGAAGAATGGTTTAGATAACCCATGGTTGATGTTTTTACTTTTCGAGGGCAGATGCTCTTCCAGATCTCACAGATGTGAGTGGAAGAATGGCCCAAATGACTCAGTTTGTATCATGATATTGTTTATGAAGGTTGATATTAGATGATATGATTCTTGTTGAGACTGTATGTCTCTGGACAGTAGTTGTATGCTACTATGGTGGATGTGATCCACTGGTAGTGACTGTGTGTCATTGGTTAGTAGTTGTGTGCTACTAGGAGTGGTTATGTACCCTTGGATAATATTTGTATACTACTATGGATAGACACAATTGTGCTCTATTGGATGGAATTATAGCAACAATATGCTACTATCTAAGTGCCATGGATACTACCACTAGTGTTGGAGTTGATCGCCAGCTAGATGGATAGTCAGTGTGCTGGTGGACAGACATTCTCCAGGCGGAGAATGGTCCAGACAAAACATATTGTTGGTGGGCATGCATTCTCTCTATGGAGAATGGTTAAGGTTGACAGTTTGTTGATGTATTATGGACTGGTATTTTCCTAAGGCATAGATTGTGGCTTGATTAGGAAAATCGTTCAGGACCAATATTTTCTACGACATATAGGTAGAGATGGATCTCTATGGTACATATGACCCAATTAGAAAATAGTTTGGGACTGACATTCCTATAGGAATTGTCTCTATATCCCATGGTGTGGCTTTCAACATCTGTTGAGACAATCATTCTTCTAGGACGTATGTCCAGATTAGAAGAATGGTCCTTGTATCACTCTGTGGAGTGAGTGACTTATCCAAAATCATGCATGATTACTCAGGTGGAGTGTGGCTTTGAGAGATGATGCAATTGATGCTATCAGATGATGTCGATAGTGATGATGTTGCTTGTGAGTTGATCTACGTGATCATGAGATAGACTGTGTGGCTATGATGATGCTACCGGTTGAATAGTCTGTTTGTTCTCAAGACCATTGCCTTTAATACCTCCCTAGCTAGGAGGGAGTGTTGATATTATGGTAGATACAGGAGGTATTAACCTCTACGTGTAACCTTTGACGAGACTATAATATTTCGGGAAGCAAGAGAAACCCTAAACAAATGTGTAGAAACCCTAGAAGACATGTCGGTTCAGTAAAATAATTAATATTTAAGTGGTAACCTCCAAAAATAAGAAGTTGGCCTGGACAGGTGACAAAGAGCACTACAAATAAGAGGGCACTAGAGCTCATTTGTCATACACACTCTCACAACTGCATAATACTAGTGGTGCACAAGTTTGGAGAGGGAATGCAACTACAACTACTGCAACTAGGATTTTGGCTTTTGGTTATGGTTGGACTTTCTATTTGGTTATGGTTTGGATTCTTTGCTCAGTACGCTACCCTTGGAGAGGGATATACTATCTTGATTGGCTATTGGTTTTAAGGTTTGCTTATGGAATTATTCTGTCTGTAAAGGTTAAAGGTGCTTGGGGGTGGCTTCGGCCTATGGTTGGGTGACAATATTTATATATTTTCTATGGAAAAGCGAGCACACCTATTATTCTAACACTTTATACATTATTTGTCCTCTCCATTTTATTTATTCTAAATTGTAATGAAAGGTTGCTTGTCCTCCCCTCCATTTTATTTAGTCAAAATTGTGATGAAAGGCAATGTGTCAAAGAGAGTGAGTGGGTGAGCAAGCTCTATGTCAAAGTGAATGAATGAGTTAGCAAGTATAATGTGTCAAAGAGAGTAAGTGAGAGTAATTTAGAACGTTTCACATTTAAACCACTATAAATTCGTCTTAACTCCATATATATTCAGTATTGAGAGAGATCAAACCTCAATATAAGTACGAAATTCTAAGTGCTTAAAAGATTGGAGTTTAAATAGATTTGCACTAATCTATTTTGCTATTATTTTTGTGGTTGTTTTTATATCATTTATTATTATTATGGTTAGTGTTTCTCTTTTCATTCATTTTTACATCATAGAGTTTAACTTCTATTTCATTTTAGTTTATTAACATTCCATTAGTTTATTAATATGATATTAGGTTACACATTTCATCCGTATTAGGTTGTAAAGTGCACCTGATTTCTCTCTGTACAAAAATAATATATTTTAATAATAATAACTCATCTACAACTATCTTAACCTTAAACCTATTAAGCATTGATAGGGATCAAATCAAAGGGAGTTAATTGTGGACAAACTCAACTTTTCCAGCAAGGCCATTTTTGTCTAGCGAGGTAAAACTCTACCCTATTCCATTCATTTTTCTAAGTTCTACCAATCATAGTTGTCATAAAATGGGTCAAAATCTCTACAGATAAAGTTCCATGGTCGAAAGTGCATCAATCATGTGGAACTATGACTTCGGACAAAATTTCTACTCGATTTGGGGGTAATTTTCCAGTGAAAACAGAGTGGGTTTGTCCACTTGCTAACAAAAGTTCTATTAAAGAAAAGCATTAGATCTTTGACAAAAGCAACGCCAATCTTTTTCTAATGGAATTAAAGAAGGTTAAATTTATTGATAAGTGATGAAAATATCAAAAACCTCTACTAGAACTTTAAAACAAAGTTCTCAACTTGTACAACAATTACTCTTTTGAAGCTTCCCACGATAATGAGAATTAAATGATCAATCCTTGGTATGACAAACATTATAAGGTTTGTATGAAAGCTATCAAGGAATCCTCCAATGAGTCATTAAAAACCATTATATAAATAATTATAAAGTACTAGTCACAAGAAAGAAAGAAAATATACCTATGTAAATAGAAAGCAAGATAAGNTGGTCAAATTCAAAGGTCAACTTTGGTCAAATTGATTTTGTAGTCAAAGTTGAAATTTTAGAGTTTTTAGCTTGTTCTAATCATTGAATCTTCTGATTGAGTTTTTAATCTCTTCTTGTCAAGATGGTATTTAGTTTCAGATTGGAAAACAAGTTGGACGATGCTACAAGGTTTCAAAGGTATGCACTTGTATATGCTATCTAAGTTATATCATCTAGCAAAACATGAGTGTGTTTGCAAGGAAAGTACTAGAGACCTCGTCCAAGCTGTAATCTTGGATTCAATGCATTCAAAAGAATATGCGCACCCTCCATAGTAAGTGAGGCTTCATGTTCCAGGTTTGATTAAATTGTTAAGCTTCAAATTTGTATATATCAAGGGTGATAGTTGCTACATTACAATTGTGAAAACATTCTTTAAAAGGTTCTATTATTGCTTGGTGCAATAAATGATTGACTGCATATGAATACCATTGATATATATGCCTATTGTACTTGTTTGCAAGATGAACCAACATCTCCTCTAGATACATATTTCTTGTTTGCTCTTGTTGTTCTTGTTCTGGGCAGGTACCCTTGTGAAATATGTTTGATGAACAATCCTTACAGAAGCTGTCATATAAGAAGTTTTATAAGGACGACGCAACTACTAGATGGGCAACAATCAGAACAGATAGAAACAAACTAAAAGAGACTCAGAGGAGTCAGACTCAAAGGAAGTCAGGAATCAAAAGGAAACCAAAAAAATCTTGTGACACTTTGCAAAAAGCAAAGAGAGATGCAGCAGATGGAAGCATGGACTCTCTTGGATGGAGGGAGTTGATCACATAATTCCAAAATAAGAGCATGCATATTGCTCATCCAGGCATGAAGCCGGGATTAGGAGGGAGCTAATCCCCAATGATATAATCCATTGAAGAAGAATCTGTAAAGACTATGATGTATCTATCCATGTTCTTCATTGGAAGTAGCAGCCATGATAAGCAACACGTGTTCAATTTGACTCTAGAAGAAGTCTTCTTCGAAAATAATCCATGAATATCCTTGGTTGTCCATCTACATTTATGTTTCTATGGTGGAAGGAAAAATTTGGAGCCTTCAGAAAAGAAGGGCATGTAATCTATAGAATATTCCATGGACTCCAATATTGAAGAGAAACATGGGGAAGAACATGAATATTCCAAGAAAGAAAGAAAAGTCAGACCAACCAATTGAACCAGTTTGAACCCACTAGAAGCAGTTAAGCAAAAGGAATGAAGTTGTGATGAAGAACAATGTATGTGAGAAATTGTGAAAAAGACTTAATCATTGATAGATACAAGGCGAGACTCAGGGCTAGAGGGTTCTCCCAGAAGGAGGGAGAAGACTATGATGAAAGCTTGTTCCAGTAACCAACCATACCTCTACCCGAGCCATTATATCTCCTGCAATATCCATGGGTTGGAGTTTACATAAATATGAATGTAAAGACTGTTCTTCTCAAACAGAGTAATTGAGGAAGAAGCGTATGTAAAACAACCTCAAGGTTTTGAGGTATACCAGAAAGAGACCCTTGTATGCAGATGGAAGAAGACCTTGTATGGATTCAAGCAAACTTGGTGCAGAGCCTCTCATGTACAACATAAATGTGGTGAAAAATTCCTATGACAGACGAAGTATATTGAAATGGTTCTTTAGAAGTCCAGGATGATGGATTGCAAATCCATGGCAAACTCCCATGACAACATAACTGAAGAAGTTGAGAGACTTTGATCTAGTAGACCCGTCTTTGTATCGACAATTGATTGGATCGTTAATGTATTTGGAGAATACTCATTCAAATATTTTCTTTGTGGGACGTTTGAGTTATGATATACAACTGCATGGATTTATCGATTCAGATTGGGCAGGGAGTGTAGATGACAAAAGAAGTGCTACTTGAATATGTTTCAGTTTGAGCTTTGCCACGATGTCATGGGATAGCAGGAAACAAAAGTATGTTGCACTCAATACTACAGAAGCAAAGTATATTGTAGCTTGTGATGCTTGTATGGAAGCAGTGTGGCTTCGTAAGCTGGTTTTTGGATTGTTTGATCAGGTGTTGGATTCGACCGTGGTATATTGTGATAACTAGAGTTGTGTGAAACTTTCAGAGAATTCAGTGTTCCATGACAGGTCGAAGAACATTGATATCAAGTATTATTTTCTCTGTGATAGAGTCCATAGGGGAGAAGTGGTTCTCCAGTATATTTTCACAAATGAGTAGATAACAGATATTTTGGTAAAGCCTTTGTCCAAGATGAAAAGTTTGCATACTTAAGGGACAAGATGGTACTCATGGATATGACTTCCTTATTGGAAAAGGAAGATATTATTCCCAAGTTGGGAGGGAGCATTGATATGTTATTAATTCATGGGCAGTCATTTTTCAGTTCGGAAAACGGTCTAGGTTGGGCAATCACCTTTCAGTCCAGAAGGTGTCCAAGATTTCTAACGGACATGTATTTTCCATTTCGAAAAATGGTTCAGATTAGATAGTCATTTTTGTAATGAAAATGGTCTGATATATTGTTGATGTACCATAGACAACAATTCCCCTTGTGGCAAGTGTGGGGGAATCGTTTATGACAGTCATTCTTCTTGGTAGTCACTCTGAGTAGTAGTCAAGCAGAATGGTTTGCCTCTTTGGGTAGTCATTCTTTTGAAGTTCATAGTTGTAAGCAATTTCGAAGAATGGTTCGTTATAGGAGGTTGGTGCAAGACAATCATTTCCATAAGAAATGGTCTGGATAGTCATTCCCTAGGGCAGACTCATTCTCTCCAGGTTGCACTGTGATTAGTGCCGGAGGAATGGCCTAATTAGGTGAATGGTCAAGGTTCAACAATCAAGGACAAGCATTCCTATGGCAAAATCATTCTCTCCTGGTTGCACTATGATTAGTGCTAGAGGAATGGTCTGGTTAGGTGAATGGTTCAGGCTCAAAAATCAGGGACAATTATTCTTCTATGATTGGAAGAATGGTTCAGATAACCCATGGTTGATGTTTTTACTTTCCGAGGGAAGATGCTCTTCCAGATCTCACAGATGTGAGTGGAAGAATGGCCCAAATGACTTAGTTTGTATCATGATATTGTTTATGAAGGTTGATATCAAATGATATGATTCTTGTTGAGACTGTATGTCTCTGGACAATAGTTGTATGCTACTATGGTGGATGTGATCCACTGGTAGTGACTGTGTGTCATTGGTTAGTAGTTGTGTTCTACTAGGAGTGGTTATGTACCCTTGGATAATAGTTGTATACTACTATGGATAGACACAATTGTGCTCTATTGGATGGAATTATAGTAGCAATATGCTACTATCTAAGTGCCATGGAGACTACCACTAGTGTTGGAGTTGATTGCCAGCTAGATGGATAGTCAGTGTGTTGGTGGACAGACATTCTCCAGGCGGAGAATGGTCTAGACAGAACATATTGCTGGTGGACAGACATTCTCCAGGCGGAGAATGGTCTAGACAGAACATATTGCTGGTGGGCAGGCATTCTCTCTATGGAGAATGGTTAAGGTTGACAGTTTGTTGATGTATTATGGACTGGTATTTTCTTAAGGCATAGATTGTGGCTTGATTAGGAAAATCATTCAGGACCAATATTTTCTACGACATATAGGTAGAGATGGATCTCTATGGTACATATGACCCGATTAGAAAATAGTCTGGGACTGACATTCCTATAGGAATTGTATCTATATCCCATGGTGTGGCTTTCAACATCTGTTGAGACAATCATTCTTCTAGGACGTATGTCCAGATTAGAAGAATGGTCCTTGTATCACTCTGTGGAGTGAGTGACTTATCCAGAATCATGCCTGATTACTCAGGTGGAGTATGGCTTCGAGAGATGATGCAGTTGATGCTATCAGATGATGTCGATAGTGATGATGTTGCTTGTGAGTTGATCTACGTGATCATGAGATAGCCTGTGTGGCTATGATTATGCTACCAGTTGAATAGTCTATTTGTTCTCAAGACCATTACCTTTAATACCTCCCTAGCTAGGAGGGAGTGTTGATATTATGGTAGATGTTGGAGGTATTAACCTCTACGTGTAACCTTTGACGAGACTATAGTATTCCGGGAAGCAAGAGAAACCCTAAACAAATGTGTAGAAACCCTAGAAGACATGTCGGTTCGATAAAATAATTAATATTTAAGTGGTAACCTCCAAAAATAAGAAGTCGGCCTGGACAGGTGACAAAGAGCACTACAAATAAGAGGGCACTAGAGCTCATTTGTCATACACACTCTCACAACTGCATAATACTAGTAGTGCACAAGTTTGGAGAGGGAATGCAACTACAACTACTGCAACTAGGATTTTGGCTTTTGGTTATGGTTGGACTTTCTATTTGGTTATGGTTTGGATTCTTTGCTCGGTACGCTAGCCTTGGAGAGATATATACTATCTTGATTGGCTTTTGGTTTTAAGGTTTGCTTATGGAATTATTCTGTCTGTAAAGGTTAAAGGTGCTTGGGGGTGGCTTCGGCCTATGGTTGGGTGACAATATTTCTATATTGTCTATGGAAAAGCGAGCACACCTATTATTCTAACACTTTATACATTATTTGTCCTCTCCATTTTATTTATTCTAAATTGTAATGAAAGGTTGTTTGTCCTCCCCTCCATTTTATTTAGTCAAAATTGTGATGAAAGGCAATGTGTCAAAGAGAGTGAGTGGGTGAGCAATCTCTATGTCAAAGTGAATGAATGAGTTAGCAAGTATAATGTGTCAAAGAGAGTAAGTGAGAGTAATTTAGAACATTTCACATTCAAACCACTATAAATTCGTCTTAACTCCATATATATTCAGTATTGAGAGAGATCAAACCTCAATATAAGTATGAAATTCTAAGTGCTTAAAAGATTGGAGTTTAAATAGATTTGCACTAATCTATTTTGCTATTATTTTTGTGGTTGTTTTTATATCATTTATTATTATTATGGTTAGTGTTTCTCTTTTCATTCATTTTTACATCATAGAGTTTAACTTCTATTTCATTTTAGTTTATTAACATTCCATTAGTTTATTAATATGATATTAGGTTACACATTTCATCCGTATTAGGTTGTAAAGTGCACCTGATTTCTCTCTGTACAAAAATAATATATTTTAATAATAATAACTCATCTACAACTATCTTAACCTTAAACCTATTAAGCATTGATAGGGATCAAATCAAAGGGAGTTAATTGTGGACAAACTCAACTTTTCCAGCAAGGCCATTTTTGTCTAGCGAGGTAAAACTCTACCCTATTCCATTCATTTTTCTAAGTTCTACCAATCATAGTTGTCATAAAATGGGTCAAAATCTCTACAGATAAAGTTCCATGGTCGAAAGTGCATCAATCATGTGGAACTATGACTTCGGACAAAATTTCTACTCGATTTGGGGGTAATTTTCCAGTGAAAACAGAGTGGGTTTGTCCACTTGCTAACAAAAGTTCTATTAAAGAAAAGCATTAGATCTTTGACAAAAGCAACGCCAATCTTTTTCTAATGGAATTAAAGAAGGTTAAATTTATTGATAAGTGATGAAAATATCAAAAACCTCTACTAGAACTTTAAAACAAAGTTCTCAACTTGTACAACAATTACTCTTTTGAAGCTTCCCACGATAATGAGAATTAAATGATCAATCCTTGGTATGACAAACATTATAAGGTTTGTATGAAAGCTATCAAGGAATCCTCCAATGAGTCATTAAAAACCATTATATAAATAATTATAAAGTACTAGTCACAAGAAAGAAAGAAAATATACCTATGTAAATAGAAAGCAAGATAAG
>JZKD02S2007874.1:39266-52392 GCA_000966675.3 Picea glauca | reverse complement strand
TTCACTTCATTTCCCTTCCTGAGCATGGCTGTGATGTGTTTCACCAACTCAGCAAAATTTGAGACGAATCTCCTCAGGAAATTAATCTTCCCCAAAAAGGCCTGAACTTCCTTCTGAGATCTGGGAAGTGACAGGGTCTGAATTGCCTCTACCCTGTTAGGATCAATCCTCACTCCCTCTGCTGATACTATATGGCCTAATAGCTTCCCCTCCTTCATAGAAAACAAAGATTTCTTGGGGTTTAGGGAAAGGCCAAACCTTCGACACTTCAAGAAAAATTTCCTCAGGTGACAGCAGTGCTCTTTATCTGACCTCGAGAAGACTGTGATGTCATCCAGATAGATCACCACAAACTTATATTTCTCCCCAATGAAGGCTTTGTCCATGGCTCACTGAAATGTTGCTCCTGCATTCATCAATCCAAAAGGCATTTTTGCGTACATGAATGTGCCCCAAGGAGTGGTGAAGGTTGTTTTTTCTCTATCCTCAGGCATGACTGATATCTGATTATAGCCAGAAAAACCATCAATCATGGATATCCTAGATGCACCAGTTACCCTCTGCAGTATTTGCTCCATGTTAGGCAAGGGGTATTTATCTTTCTTTGATCTCCTATTCAGGTTCCTGAAATCAACACAGAGCCTGATTTCTCCACTTTTGTTTCTCACCGGGACCAAATTGGCCACCCATTCGGAATATCTCAAAGGGACAATGATTTGGGCATCTAACAATTTCTTCACTTCTCTCTCCATGATGGGCAGAAACATGGGATTTATTTGTCTCAACTTCTGCCTGAATGTCTTAGTCTCTTCTTTCAGTGGGATCTTGTGCTCAATAACAGATATGTCATAAGTTTTGAGGTCTTCATAGGCCCATGCAAACACATCAACGAATTCCTTTAATAACTCAGTATATTCTGCCCTCTGTTTCTTGGTCAGGCTGCTTGATAATTTGACAAACTTAGGCTCCTCTTGTGAGCCAATGTTACACTCAGTTGTGTCGGCATCTTCATTTGAAACCTTACCCTTTACTTCCACATCATTCCCATCAAACAATATTTCTAAAGGGACTAGTCCCCTTGGAATGTGATTGCTAGGCAGCGGAATAATCTAGTGATTAGCAATTTCATTTAAAAACACCTCACGGTGAGGGTCACCTTCCGAGTCAAGATCCTGATCAATGTGCAACGTAGAAAATTCATCAACAGATTGGAGAAATTTTTTGATTTTCAGATCATCCTGGAACACCTTCCAATGCTTGACATTGTCCGGTACAGAGGGCCTATATTTTATTTCAACATCATATTTGATCATAGGCGGCAAAGGAACTTTGAGAAAACTAGCTGAGACAGTTAAAGAATCGGCTGAAGTGTTTTCCCCCCTCGGAATGAAAGAAATGTTAAAAGCCAAGAGGAAATTATCAATCAGGTCCCATACCTCATTTCTGTAATTTCTGAGCCGGGGATTATTAACACAATAAGCATTTATGACTTGTTGGATAATCAATCCAACATCTCCAAATATTGCTATCTCTTTAATTCCCATTTCCTTTGCAGCCCTCATACCCAGAACAAGAGCTTCATACTCTGCCACATTGTTGGTGGTTTCAAATTCCATCGTGTATGACAGGGATATGGTCTCTTGAGAAGGTGACATGAAAACTAGTCCGGGGCCAGCGCCTTCGCTAGAAGAAGCTCCGTCGAAAAACATCTTCCAAACAGAGATGGTTGGAGGGGGAATCGGATAATTAAGACTGGGTTTCTTTCTGACTTGGAAAGGGTCTTCAGGAGCATCAGTGAGCTGCAATAAACTAGACCCCAAATCGGTGTCAAGTGCAAAGATGGGGTGATTGGTGGGGTTTGCTTCATCACTAACAATGTAGGCCAGTTGAGCTTCCCTATATAACGTCCTTTGTTCCCCTCTGAAGACTGGAATGGTGGCATACATGAGATCCATATGTAATGTTCCTCCAAGATTTTTAATCCAAGATCTTGACAACAACATGACAAACTTGGGGGGGACATCAGCTACCACAATATCCATGACCACACTCTTCATGGGCAGCTGAAACAAGGAAACCACCAGGTCTTTGATGACTCCCAGACACTGCACTCTCCTTGAATCGAAAGATTACAAATCATGATAATTTTTTTTCACTTCCAGTCCCAATTCTTCCATTACTATTTTGGGCATAAGGTTATGGGAAGCCTCTGAATGCATGAGGCAGTTATGCAGCACTTTATCATGTATGTTCAAGGATGTGTAGAAAGGAGGGGGTGAATCATATCTATATTCTACCATGGGGCCTAGGACAACTGTTGGCTTTTCATCTTGGAGATTTATTGAGTCCGTGGAAGGCTGGGGAAGCTCAGATTGTAACAGCTTGGAGAGGGACCTTTTGAAATCTTCATTTTTAACTAGTTCAGATAGGGGTATAGGAATTCTAATATTCTTAATCTCATGCTCAAAACTAAAGGAGGAGAGAGACTTAGGAGCTTCCCTTACCTCAGAGACAGGTTCCTTGGCTGTTGGCGAAGCATTTTGAGTTTTCTTCTCTTTAGTAGTGGTTGCTACAACTTTAGTAGGCCTTTCTTCTATGAGGGGCTGGTCCTGGCTATCAAAATTCCCTTCTTTCTTTTTTGACATGAGATGGTATCTGTTAGGAGTGTTGCTATCCCTTTCCCCTTTACTCAACTCGTTGATTTGAGTGTCGATAAGGGATTCTTCATATGCGGATTGAGTCAAGTGAGGAAACGGGTAAGTGTCCTCGATGCAGTGGATCTCAGGGTCAATTTCATCCACCGCCTCCCCTTCCTCATGAGAAACTAGGTTGTTCTGAAGAGGGGTTTGAATCCTCTGATCCTCCCTGTCTCTACTTCTTTGTTCCTTTGGCAAAGTTTGTGTCATATTATTACCAGGCCTCCTGAAACCTTTGTTATCAGTATTTTGGGGATTTCTGTACATGGGCTTCCCTTCTAATTCCCACCTTTCCATCCTGGTAGAAAGTGATTTTAGCATTCTAGCTATCTCATCTGTCTGAAGGGGCAGGGGAGAGGAACTGGATGGGGAAGCCTCATGCCTCTTCCTGGATATGTTTCTATCAGCAACGTTCCTGAGTCGGTCAACAACCAATATGTTAGATTCTACCTCCACGGCTGCGTCCTGCATGTGGGCCAGAGTAGTGGCTCTTCTTTCCCTCAACAGGAGGCAGAAATTTGGATCAAAGGCACTAGCATAAATGATCTTTGCAGAGGCTTCTGAGGGTTTAATCTCAGCAGGGATTTTATCATACATTTTATTGAATCTCTTGGAGAAGTCAGAGACGGAATCCCCTTCTTTTCTCTTCAAAGACCCAAACTCTATCATGTAATACATGAAGTCTTTTTTATCTCCCCACTGTCTCAAAAAGGCATTATCCAAAGCCTCAATCCCATCAATAGATCCAGGAGGCAGGGACTTAAACCATTTTCTAGCCTCACCTTGAAGACTATGGACAAAAATCCTCATCCATACGTCTGCATGCATGATAACATTATCATCTGTAAAACTGTAAAAGGCTTCTAGGTTTTCTTCTGCAGTTATGTCCCCCTCGCCTGTCAACTTGGGCAACTTCTTGAGGTAACCATCTGCTAGAAGGGAATTGAGAGGCTGAGGTAACACAAGGGGAGCATACCTAGTGGCTATAATAGCCTCCATTCTGGTCAGAGGGGGATTTCCTCCTGCCATAGGGATATTATGTAGAGGAGAACTTGGAGGAAAAGGAGCTTGAAATGGGGATACTGGGGATGATCTTCTAAGGGGAGTGGGAAACAATAGGATATTTAGGGAGAAGGCTAGCAGGCTTAAGTCGGCAGATGCTTCTCTTTGTGCGGAAGCGGCAACAGTAACAAGAGGAGGAGTGGGAAAATATTCTGTGGTCCTCGATCTACGCCAAGGTACAACTTTAGGGGAGAGGGGAGTGACAAGGATTTCTCCCTCCAATCCCAGACCAAGGGGGGAAACCTCAACAGGAACACTCCCGAAATTCAAGAAATGGGAAACTTCAGAAAGCGGTCTGCAAAGAAACTAAGGAGGAGAAAATGGAGTTCCTACAGAAGGAGATGGTGGATTACCTGGTTCGGCAGTGGAAGCTTCTCCTTTAGAGGCCTTCCCTTTTCTGAGAACCACCTCCGGATCAGTTTCAGATGTAGCTAGAGGCAGTTGTGGATGGGACCGTGTGTGCCTGCCTCTGAAAGCCACAATTGACATGGCAGGTTCGCCACAGTGGAGTTATCGCAATGGATTCGCTAGGTGCACAGTAGCAATCTTCAAAGGCTCTGATACCTGATGCACCTTCAAAATCATAGGCTCAATGTAGTTCAATCTCGGGAAAAAATTTCAACTTCATCCCCGGCAACGGTGCCAGAAATGTTAGCGTCAAAAGTCACTCCTATATTGCAGCAGGAGCAGAGACCGATGCCCATCAGTTTATGTCACAGTTTGTTTATAAAAAGGGGTGATCGAATGGAAGTTAACTCAAAACAATATTGTTTCAACTCTGAAACTAGGCCAGGCATGCATGGGCAAGTGAGGTCTTAGATAAACTTCAGACAGTGAGTTGTAGTAAGGGTGAGTAGGTGGAAGAATTGTATCAAAGAGATGCAAAGGTATGTCGTAAACATCAGGTTTCTAATAGACTGTAGGAGAAGGCATCTAAACGCAAGATCTTCTTACATTCAAACGCAGAAAACCATAGAATACAATAATGCAACGATAAATCCTTTATCATAACATAATTGCAATAATTCATGCGAATCAGTCGATCACGAACTCTCTCAGTATGAGATGAAAACTTAGATGGAGTAAGAAAGAATGTCCGTCATAAAACAAGAAATCTCACATACAGGTGCATAACCAGAGAGATAGAATGTCTATTAAAACTTTACAATCGGGAGCTTCTCTCTACCATCGATACCTCTCAAAATAACAAAACTGAGTACACATACTCCTAAACATTTTCCCAACAGAGGCGTTTTGGACTTTCAGGATGGGGCATCTCTTCAATCAAATCTAGCCTGCACTCCTCTGTCATACGCCACCTTAATTCTGCATGGATCGCGCCAGGGGGTAGCTGAGCCCTTAAATGTTGAGTTACCGTGCACAGGCTTCCCTGGTGAGTCAAGGACTCGGCATGGCTTCTGTGGAAAAAATCAGTACAGGGGACCATCTCGGGCAGACTTCCTACCGGGACCTCCATGCCTTACAATTTACGAGTGAGGTGAGGTTTCAACCACCCTCTCTCTTCTTCATTTACTCCGAGCAGGCATCAGGGTTGAGATCAAGTTGAACTGGCACTTGGAGAACACGGTGATCCCTTCTACAGCTATACCCGGCGCTTTGGCCCTTTGCACAGCTCTTTCTATTGCCTCCAAGCGATTACAAGCTGTGACCTTGTGCCTATCTTCAAAGGTGCTTTCGGCGTTTCGAGGTTCATGGGAAGGAAGGAGCAGATCCTTTCTCTTCAAAGTCGTTATGGGCGAAATGTCGGGAGGGCCTAATGGTCGCCATGCGTCCCTCTCTGATCTGATGGTCCTGAACTAATTCGGTAGTACTGTGGGACCGGGTCCAAGACACCTTCGATGCTTCACGTCTCGAGGATATGAAAGAGCTTCTCCTTGTGCTTCGAACTCCCGAATGCCGATATGACATGATCACGCACCACACATCCTTTGGATGGACGGCTAAAATTACGTCTTTGGCACTGACACTATGAAAATCCCGAAGGGCCCCACCCGTGGCTCGGATCGTGCGCAGCATGTCCTCCTGATTAATGGTTCTGATCCTTTCGGGATTTCTTGCACCAGGGGTTCACTATGCACTTCTTCCTCGAAATCCCGATCGACTAATCTGTGAAAGCACGGATGTGCGTCGTGTGTCCTTAAAATGAATGATGAAGATAGCATTTGTTATTTAAAAGGGGGCTTCCTTCATTCCCAGGCTCGCTTGACGTGACCTGGTGCTAGGACCATGGGCTCAACTCCAAAGGTGCCTTCGGCATTTTGTCGATCGACAATTTCAGCTACAATGAATGGGAGGTCCCTTGTCTCCCGAAACGTCGATCCCCGCAACGCCGACTGGCTGCCACCTATCCCAACTGGATAGGACGACCTAGTTCTGTCTTGAAAAATGGGTGCTACTTTTTGCGCTAAATCTCGAGCAACTTGGTAGCCCCGAAATCCCGGTGACCATCGATCAGCTTTATAGATAGATCTCGATTGCTGACAACAAAACTTCGCCCGCTCGCTTGACTTGCAACCGGAAAAGAGATTCTTCCGCGCTACGCTTGGGCGCTTCTCGTGCAACCTACAGACCTGGGTACTTTTGTGCCCAAGACAAAAATTGTTGCTAACACAATCAATCTTTTATAAGTATTTATATTATTTTATAATAAGACTTTAATCACAAATCATTTTTAAATTTAAATTAATAGTGTAGTCTAAAGGTTTTACTTTTTGGTTCTTTTTCTATCATCATTTTTTTTTGGTTTGATTTTACTCTAAATTTAATGAGAAATGGTTGGTTTTGTAGACCCAAAGAGATGTGTGTTTATGTTGAACGTTTTTACAGATTTTAAATTAGTAACTAATACTTACGTTGCTAAGTATTCTATTTACATAAGTATCTCTGAAAATCAGATCTCAAGAAAGATATATTAGTTGTAGATATGATTTCTGCATATTCTCATTTTAATGACAATTGAATGCACTAGATTGATAAAAATGATACAAAATAATGATAACTTCAAGGTGAGGATCAATCTACAAGCTTATGGTAGTGAGGGGTATTATTCCAAGTTTATTACACCAAGTTTTCAAGGTGAGGATCCAACTGCAAGCTTATGGCTTATGGTAGTGAGGAATATTACTCCAAGTTTATTACACCAATTTTTTAGATGTACTGTGTCTAATTTTTTTTTCTCTTCTCTCAAATTCTTCTTCTTAATCAACTCTTTATCTTCTTGAATAAGCATGGAGACCAATCTTCAACTTGGCATAAAGTTATTGATATGCCCCATTTATCAAAGTGACTACATATGGTTTTATACAATAGTTTGCAACTATTACAACAATTATTCATTGTTCTGTATATTCTATTATGTTTTATTATAAATAGTCATGACACATAAATATCAATGTAAAGAGAGTTACAATTATTATTATTTGTTTATTTGAACAACCAATTACATACTAACATTCCTTTTAGTTCCTACGCATGATTCCAACATGTAATTTAGGACAATGGCTCACACATAGGAAACCTTCTCTATTTCCTAATAGGAGCCCAAATCATAATTTAATAACTACTATCACTTGTATTTTTGCCTACATTCTTTTTTTTTTTGTAAATAAGAAGTGTAATTATATTAAGAGCCTTCAAAATCAAAAACAGAGTAACAAAATACAACAATGACCGAGCTGCAGTTACTGGACTGCCCCAGCCATGGGGAAACTAGTCCAGCCAGCCCATCCAGCCCACTAATCAAATGAGTCATACGTTAAACCAGTAAAAAGAGTAAACATATTGTTTATCTTCTAAGACCTAGATCCTGAGTAGACTGACAAACACTAAAAGTTTAGACACCTGGCAGGTAGCCGGACCACGTGGCTTGAAGGTCTCTTGGCCAAGGCTCTTCCTCAATATACATCGCCCCATCGTCCCATTTCTCGCCATCTTCCTCGCTGCACGTAGCTCCCTTGATTTCGTCCTCTCGCTCTTCCCTCTTTCGGCCTATTTCTACTGGACTCTGCATCTTGCTCTGAGCTTCAGCTTTAGCGGCCTTGGGGTTCTCCGTTGGACTAGTGTCGACAGGATCCGAGAATAAAGCCTCATGCATGGATGAGAGAATTTTAAGAAAGTTTGACACCTTTACTTTTGTAGCCTGTATGCGATATTGTAGGTCCGCTACCTCTTGCCTGAGTTCAAAAACCAGGTAATGCAATACAGACAAGCTATGTTTGAATTTCGCCTTATCAATGGTCTCAGGGAGATGAGGACCTGCCCACTTGGGCTCACTTTGAAGAGAAGGACCGCCGCCCAGGTTGCCCAGAGGGTCGTGGGATGGCATGGAGCTAGATGGATACACTGAGGGGTCTTGAGAAAGCCGTAGGATTGAAATTGGCATTCATGAAATTATAGCCATGGAATTGAACTGCGGGGCTTGCATAGAGACAGGGGTAGACTTAGACTGCTGGCATGGGGAGGAATCGGTGGAGTTCAATTCAGGAGGAGTGATCGAGGGCCTTCGAGGTCTCCAGGCTGAGCCCCGCCTCAGTCTGCCCCTGGGTCGTGTCATTGGATACTCGGTGCAACTGGTCGACGAAACTAAGACCGCTCGGTGGAGGATTATAACAGGGACCGCCTCGCTCCAGTGAAAAGGACCAGAGATAGACCTGCACTGCGAAGGGATGAGCCCTGCAGCCAGCATACAGAAGTGAGTCCCAAACATATTGAACCATACCATTCAAATTCGCAGCGAAGGGGAAAGGACTGTTGCGTTAATGCACCCTCGCATCATAATAAAGATCAATTAAACGTTGGGTGGGGTGGTGGGTTGTGGCACAAGCCCATCACATGGCTCCATGCCACGATGCCCAGTACCTTCGCCAAAATCTTGCCACGACGCCCACTATGACACCCCATCCGGGGGAGCATCTACCATTCCAGCTTTGTGAATACACTACTGGAGGATAGGGTGATTCTGATCCCGGGCTGCATTACAGTGGAGGTCTGGTCCTCTCCAGTTGGTGCCCAGATTAGCTAAATCATCAGCAACTTGATTAACCTTCCTTCTGATATGTGTGGGAATGATAACCTGATTTGGATGCATTAGACCTTCAACGGTCTGTAAGCCATGTGATAGTCTCCAGCTGGGCGAGATACTATCCAGGTTTGCCCCATTTAAAATTCGGCGCAACAGGCTGATGATGACTTGAGAGTCCCCCTCTACGATCATCTTTGTGTAATTACTCTTGATGGCCAGTTACAGTCCCTTGATGAGTCCCCAGAGTTCTACTACATTGTTCGTAGAATGCCCAAGGGGTCCAGCTGCTATGTCAAGGATGTGCCCATGATGATTACGTAGGACTACCCCATAGCTCACAGTGCCAGGATTTCCTTTGGAGGCTCCATCGAAATTTAGCTTAACAAAATCCTCTGGAGGAGGAGACCAAAGGGAGGGGCTACTCAAAGGGAAGGTGGAGGAAGGGGGGAGGGGACATGCCTGAAGAGTAGGAAGAGGTGTGTAGGACCTGAGTATGGTGAGATCAGAGAGAGAGCAAGCCAAATCTGCATCGGACCAATTCCTGAGATGGAGAGTTTCCATGATTTGCGATAGCATTGTCTCCAGCACTGTTGCCAAGGAAGAAAGGTGTTTCTAAAGATTCTTCTATTTATTTCTTTCCAAGTTTGCCAAAGGATAAAGCCACGTAGAAGTTGCCAGATTCGGTTGAGGAGGGGAGAATGAAATGCCTGATCTCTCCAATTCATGATGGTTGCTAGAATGTTGTCTCTGTGGCGATCTGAGGTGCGCATGATAAGAGCTACTTGATCCCAAATTTGAGTTGTGTAAGGGTAGGTATTGAGGAGATGATTCATGGTTTCTTCTACCTCTCCACACAGTATGCATAAGGAGGGTCCCACAAAACCTCACTTCAGGAGATTGTCCCAGGTTAGTATGCTCGAGTGTGAGACAAGCCATAGGAAAAGCGTGATTTTCGGCCAATGCTTAAGATCCCAAATTTTTCCCCAAACTTCCGAATCTAGGGGGGGTTTGACTGAGATTTTAGCTGATAGGATTCCCACGTGCTGAAGAAGCCCTGTGGCTTGTAGCCCCACTGAAGATTATCTTCACCTGCAATTATGGGAATTCTCCGTTTGGTCAGTTCCTCTTGCAGAGGTGCCAAATCAACATGCGCCTCCAGGTTAATGCGCTCCCCGTCCAAATGCGAGCATCGCCAAGTGTCCTCTGTGGGATTGTCCTGCCAGTAATCTACTACTCTTGTCAGGCCTATCCATGTAGCTTGAGGGCAGATTTCATGGGCCCATACCTCAGCGCTCAGGGCTGGCCATTGTTGCCAGGAATCTTGCCAGAATAGAGCCATTTCCCCATTCCCTATCTCCCAGAAAGCATGCTGAGTAACCAACTGTCTGTTATGCTTGGCCGTTGTCCAAATTAGAGAGCCCAAGTTGTCTCCATTCCATCTAATTAAGTTTTTCTCTGCCGTATTGGGGGCGTATTTCTTCCTCCACAGTCTAGCCCATAGATCTCCGGGGTTTTTTAACCAGCGCCACCAAATTTTGGCACTGAGAACCTTGTTCATTATAGAGGGGTCTCTTAATCCCAAACCTCCTTGTCGCTTGGGCCGACAGAGATTTTCCTAGCTAACCAGTGCTATCTTCTTATCTTTGTTGAGGCCCTGCCAGATAAAGTTCCTTTGTAAGCTTTTGATAGTGTTGAGGACAAATTTTGGGGCGGCTAGTGCAGAGAAAGCATAGATCGGGAGAGATTGTAGGACAGCTTTGAGCAGGATGAGACGACTTGGTAGGTTCAAGGCTCTATAGGTCCAAGAGGAAAGTATTTTAGAGAAGGAAGATAAAAGGTGCTCCCAGGAGGAGTTCCGGAGGGCGTTGTCAATCAAAGGTAAGCTAAGGTATTTGGACGGAAGGGATCTTCTGTTGAAACCGAGAAAATCGGAGATGTGTCGCTGGATCTGAGGGGGGCGTATTAAAGAAGAAGATTTGGGATTTGTCCTTGTTGCAGTCTAGTCCTGAGGCCTCAGAGAAGGTTTGGAGAATATCCTGGAGAGAGCTGGCTTCTCGTACAGTACGGCTGCCCATTAAGAGCGTGTCATCCACAAACTGGCTATGCGAGATAGGGGGTGAGATACCATGCAAGGGTAAGCCTGTCAGAAGGTTATGTTCTATTGTCGCATGGATGGATTGACTGAGTCCTTTGGCCATGATAATAAAGAGGAAGGGAGAAAGGGGATCACCCTGTCTAATCCTTCTTGAGGGGGAGAAAGGTCTCAAGGGTACACCATTGGCGAGAAGGGAGAAGAAAGTCGAGGAGGTTAAATTTAAAATCCAAGCTACCCAGGTTTGGCTAAAACCAAAAGCCAAGAGCATTGCTTGCATATATTCCCAGCTTATCTTGTCAAAGGCTTTAGAGAGGTCTAATTTGAGGAGCATACCTGGGGTTTTGGTTCTCTGCAAGGAATGGATTACTTCATGAGCCAAAATGATGCTATCCAAGATTTGCTTGCCCTCAACATAACCCGATTGTTTTGGGGAAATGATTGTTGGTAAGATCGGCTTGAGTCTCCGGGCTATTACCTTTGTAAGGAGTTTGGAGATTACATTGCAAAGGGAGATAGGTCGGTATTGCTTGGCTCGATGTGCCTGCCCCTCTTTGGGAACTAAGGTGAGAAAAGTGGCATTGAGTGCTTGGAGGACTTTTCCTGTGACTCTTGAATCTTCCAGAATTTCCCAAACCTCTGTCCTGATCATCGGCCAACAATAGTGGAAAAAGTTGCTGGTGAAGCCATCAGTGCCCGGAGCTTTGCATTTAGGAGTGTCCTGCAATGCTTGGTCCACTTCCTCGATGGTGAAGGGTCGGAGAAGAGTAGTGTTTTGCTCCTAAGTTACAAGCGAGGGTACATGCCTTGTAATCTTGTTGATTGTTGCCTGTCTATCTAGGATGGGCTCTGTAAGGAGGTTTTGAAAATAGTCGATCAAGTTTGTTTCCAAATCAGCATGAGAGTGAAGGGTTTCTCCTTCATCCGAGATGAGATGCATGATCTTGTTGGAGTGCCTTCTCTGGATGACCGTTCGGTGAAAGAATTTGGTGTTGCATTCCCCTTCCTTGAGCCATTGAATACGCGACTTCTGTCTCCATAGTATTTCTTCCTGTCTCTTCCTGTCATCGATCTGTTGGGCCACTTTGAGTTCCTGTGCTTTTAGCTCATCTGTTAGCCCTTGCTCCCTAATTTGGTGTTGTATCTCATCCATTTGCCTGGACAACTATTTTTGGGAGTCAAAAATGCTGCCGAAAGTTTGCTTATTCCAGAGTTTAAGCATTTGCTTAAGGTTCTTTAGCTTTTGCTGGAAACGATACATTCTGGAGCCCTGAGGTATCTTGGCCTGCCTCCACCAGTCCTGGATGTTTTCCCGAAAGTCCGGGTGGTCTAGCCAAAATTGTTCAAACCGGAAGGGTTTCTTCCCTGGAGTGGATGGGACATCCACCGATAATTGTATGGGCTAGTGATCTGATCCTGGGAGATTCAAGATGGTAGATTCCATTGTCGTGTCGTCCATCATCAGAGGTTCTGATAGAAGGAAGCGATCTATCTTGCAAGCTATTTGGTGTGCCCCAGTTCTTCTGTTTGTTCAGGTGTGAATGTCATTGCTAGCCTCCAAATCAATTAGACGAAGTTCATCTATTAGACTGTTGAAGTCGCAGGAGTCTTGATCTAGTCGCCTTGATCCCCCTTTTTATTCCTCTAGGCTGCGGATGATGTTAAAATCCCCGCCAAGAATCCATTTATCATGCTTTTTTAGGCTGGATAAGTATCTCAAGCTTCTAAGGAAAGCTTGTTTGTCCCTTGGACTGGCCGGGCCATATACGCTGGTTAGATGTCCAGGCTTGTTGGAGCCAATGAGCCTGTACTCTGCTGTGATAGACCATCTAGTAGTATAAAAATTTTCCATCAGTACAGCGTTGGTATTCCAGAGGATAGCTACTCCTCCAGCTGTACCTGTGGCATCAATCGAAACCGCTCTCCCCTGTCTCCAGTAGTAAGGAAGTAGCCGATCAATGTCTTCTGAGGTACATTTTGTTTCTTGTAATAGTACAATGTCTGGGGTTTCCACTATGATCAGTTCTTGTAGCATTTTTTGCTTGCTACGTCCATTGAGGCCTTTGATATTCCAGGATATGATCTTCATGAGGACGGGGGGGTGGGGAGAGGAGGGAAGTTATCTGAGATCAGGTGGATCTGCCCTGAGTTTACCATGAAGTTTCCTATTTCCTGTATGAGCTTGTTTGTGGACTTCCTTCCCCTTTTCTTTTCATCTTTTTGGCCTTTATTTGA